>JAWPHD010021820.1:0-27041 GCA_037043455.1 Cyrtodaria siliqua
TATTCAGTTCTTACACATATATATTCCGTTCTTACGCATATATATTCAGTTCTTACACATATATATGCAGTTCTTACACAAATATATTCAGTTCTTACACATATATATTCAGTTTTTACGCACAGATTCAGTTCTTACACATATATTCCGATCTTACGCATATATATTCAGTTCTTACGCATATATATTCAGGTCTTACACATATATATTCAGCTCTTACACATATATATTTAGTTCTTACACATATATATTCAGTTCTTACACATATATATTCAGTTCTACCACATATATATTCAGTTCTTACACATATATATTCAGTTCTTACGCATATATTCCGTTCATATGCATATATTCAGTTTTTACACATATATATTCAGTTCTTACACATATATATTCAGTTCTTATACATATATATCAGTTCTTACACATATATTCAGTTCTTACACATATATATTCAGTTCTTACGCATATATATTCCGTTCTTACGCATATATTCAGTTCTTACACATATATAATCAGTTCTTACACATATATATTCAGTTCTTATACATATATATTCAGTTCTACACATATATATTCCGTTCTTACGCATATATATTCAGTTCTTACACATATATATTCAGTTCTTACACATATATATTTAGTTCTTACGCATATATATTCCGTTCTTAAGCATATAAATTCAGTTTTTACGCGTATATATTCAGTTCTTACGCATATATATTCAGTACTTATACATATATATTCAGTTCTTACTCATATATATTCAGTTCTTACGCATATATTCAGTTCTTACGCATATATTCAGTTCTTACGCATATATATTCAATTCTTACGCATATAGGGTTCAGTTCTTACACATATATTCCGATCTTACGCATATATATTCAGTTCTTACGCATATATATCTCAGTTCCTTACACATATATATTCAGCTCTTACACATATATATTCAGTTCTTACGGCATATAATTCAGGTTCTTACACATATATATTCCGTTCTTACGTATATATATTCCGTTCTTACGCATATATATTCAGTTCATTACGCATATATATTCAGTTCTTACGCATATATATTCAGTTCTTACGCATATATATTCCATTCTTACGGATATAATCAGCTCTTACGGATATATATATTCAGTTCTTATGCATATATATTCAGTTCTTACGCATATATATTCAGTTCTTACGCATACTATATTAAGTTCTTACGCATATATATTCAGTTCTTACGCATATATATTCACTTTCTTACGCATATATATTCAGTTCTTACGCATATATATTCAGTTCTTACGCATATATATTCATTTCTTACGTATATATATTCAGTTCTTACGCATATATATTCTCTTCTTACGCATATATATTCAGTTATTAAGCATATATCTTACAACATATATATTCAGTCCTTATGCATATATGTTCAGTTCTTACGCATATATATTCAGTTCTTACGCATATATATTCAGTTCTTACGCATATATGTTCAGATCTTTACGCATATATATTCAGTTCTTATGCAATATATATTCAGTTCTTGAGCATATATATTCAGTTCTTACACATATATATTCAGTTCTCTACGCATATTTATTCAGTTCTTACACATATATATTCTGTTATTACACATATATATTCAGTTCTTACGAATATATGTTCAGTGTCTTACGCATATATATTCAGTTCTTACGCATATATCTTACTACATATATAATTAGTTCTTACGCATATATATTCAGTTCTTACACATATATATGTTCAGTTCTTACGCATATATATTCAGTTCTTACGCATATATATTCAGTTCTTACACATATTATATTCTGTTCTTACACATACATATTCCATTTTTTACGCATATATATTCAGTTCTTACGCATATACTATTTAGTTCTTACGCATATATATTCCGTTCTTACGCATATATATTCAGTTCTTACGCATATATTATTCAGTTCTTACACTTATATATTCAGTTTCTTACAGATATATATTCCGTTCTTACGCATATATATTCAGTTGTTACGCATATATATTTCAGTTCTTACACATTTATATTCAGTTCTTACACATATATAATTCCGTTCTTACGCATATATATTCAGTTCTTACACATATATATTCAGTTCTTACACATATATATTCTGTTCTTAATATATTCAGTTCTTATACATATATATTCAGTTCTTACACATATATATTCCGTTCTTAGAGCATATATATTCAGTTCTTACACATATATATTCAGTTCTTAAACATATATATTCAGTTCTTACGAATATATATTCCGTTTTTTAAGCATATAAATTCAGTTCTTACGCATATATATTCAGTTCTTACGCATATATATTCAGTTTCTTACGCATATATATTCAGTTTCTACACATATATTATTCAGTTTTTACACATATATATTCAGTTTCTTACGCATATATATTCAGTTCTTACACATATATATGAAGTTCTTACACAAATATATTCAGTTCTTACACATTTATATATTCAGTTCTTACACATATAGTATGATAAGTTCTTACACATATATTATTCAGTTACTACTCATATATTCAGTTCTTACGCATATATTCAGTTCTTACGCATATATATTCAATTCTTACGCAATATATATTCAGTTCTTACGCATATATTCCGATCTTACGCATATATATTCAGTTCTTACACAAATATATTCAGTTCTTACACATATATATTCCGTTCTTACGCATATATATATTCCGTTCTAACGCATATATATTCAGTTCTTACGAATATATATTCAGTTCTTACGCATATATGTTCAGTTCTAACACATATATATTCAGTTCTTACGCATATATTCAGTTCTTACGCATATATATTCAATTCTTACGCATATATGTTCAGTTCTTACACATATATTCCGATCATACGCAATATATATTCAGTTCTTACGCATATATATTCAGTTTTTACGCGTATATATTCAGTTCTTACGCATATATATTCAGTACTTCTATACATATATATTCAGTTCTTACTCATATATATTCAGTTCTTACGCATATATTCAGTTCTTACGCATATATTCAGTTCTTACGCATATATATTCAATTCTTACGCATATAGGTTCAGTTCTTACACATATATTCCGATCTTACGCATATATATTCAGTTCTTACGCATATATATTCAGTTCTTACACATATATATTCAGCTCTTACACATATATATTCAGTTCTTACGCATATATTCAGTCTTACACATATATATTCCGTTCTTACGCATATATATTCCGTTCTTACGCATATATATTCAGTTCTTACGCATATATATTCAGTTCTTACGCATATATATTCAGTTCTTACGCATATATATTCCATTCTTACGGATATAATCAGCTCTTACGGATATATATTCAGTTCTTATGCATATATATTCAGTTCTTACGCATATATATTCAGTCTTTACGCATATATATTAAGTTTCTTACGCATATATATTCAGTTCTTACGACATATATATTCACTTCTTACGCATATATATTCAGTTCTTACGCATATATATTCAGTTCTTACGCTATATATTCATTTCTTACGTATATATATTCAGTTCTTACGCATATATATTCTCTTCTTACGCATATATATTCAGTTATTAAGCTATATATCTTACACATATATATTCAGTTCCTTATGCATATATGTTCAGTTCTTACGCATATATATTCAGTTCTTACGCATATATATTCAGTTTCTTACGCATATATGTTCAGATCTTACGCATATATATTCAGTTCTTATGCATATATATTCAGTTCTTGAGCATATATAGTTCAGTTCTTACACATATATATTCGAGCTCTTACACATACAGTTCTTAAAAAAAATAATTCAGTTCTTATACACATATATTCTGTTCTTACGTATATATATTCCGTTCTTACGCATATATATTCAGTTCTTATGCATATATATTCACTTCTTACGCATATATATTCAGTTCTTACGCATATATATTCCGTCTTACGGATATATTCAGCTCTTACGGATATATATTCAGTTCTTATGCATATATATTTCAGTTCTTACGCAATATATTCAGTTCTTACGCATATATATTCAGTTCTTACGCATATATATTAAGTTCTTACGCATATATATTCACTTCTTACGCATATATATCAGTTCTTATGCATATATCTTACACATATATATTTAGTTCTTATGCATATATGTTCAGTTCTTACGCATATATATTCAGTTCTTACGCATATATATTTAGTTCTTACGCATATATATTCCGTTCTTACGCATATATATTCAGTTCTTACGCATATATATTCAGTTCTTACACTTATATATTCAGTTCTTACAGATATATATTCCGTTCTTACGCATATATATTCAGTTGTTACGCATATATATTCAGTTCTTACACATTTATATTCAGTTCTTACACATATATATTCCGTTCTTTACGCATATATATTCAGTTCTTAACACATATATATTCAGTTCTTACACATATATATTCTGTTCTTAATATTCAGTTCTTATATACATATATATTCAGTTCTTACACATATATATTCCGTTCTTAAGCATACTATATTCAGTTCTTACACATATATATTCAGTTCTTAAACATATACTATTCAGTTCTTACGAATATATATTCCGTTTTTAAGCATATAAATTCAGTTCTTACGCATATATATTCAGTTCTTACGCATATATATTCAGTTCTTACGCATATATATTCAGTTCTTACACATATATATTCAGTTTTTACACATATATATTCAGTTCTTACGCATATATATTCAGTTCTTACACATATATATGAAGTTCTTACACAAATATATTCAGTTCTTACACATTTATATTCAGTTCTTACACCATATATATGAAGTTCTTACACATATATATTCAGTTACTACTCATATATTCAGTTCTTACGCATATATTCAGTTCTTACGCATATATATTTCAATTCTTACGCATATATATTCAGTTTCTACGCATATATTCCGATCTTACGCATATATATTCAGTTCTTACACAAATATATTCAGTTCTTACACATATATATTCCGTTCTTACGCATATATATATTCCGTTCTAAACGCATATATATATTCAGTTCTTACGAATATATATTCAGTTCTTACGCATATATGTTCAGTTCTAACACATATATATTCAGTTCTTACGCATATATTCAGTTCTTACGCATATATATTCAATTCTTACGCATATATGTTCAGTTCTTACACATATATTCCGATCATACGCATATATATTCAGTTCTTACGCATATATATTCAGTTCTTACACATATATATTCAGCTCTTACACATACAGTTCTTAAAAAAAATAATTCAGTTCTTATACACATATATTCTGTTCTTACGTATATATATTCCGTTCTTACGCATATATATTCAGTTCTTATGCATATATATTCACTTCTTACGCATATATTCAGTTCTTACGCATATATATTCACTTCTTACGCATATATATTCAGTTCTTATGCATATATATACAGTTCTTACGCATATATTCAGTTCTACGCATATATATTCAGTTCTTAAGCATATATATTAAGTTCTTACGCATATATATTCACTTCTTACGCATATATATTCAGTTCTTATGCATATATCTTACACATATATATTTAGTTCTTATGCATATATGTTCAGTTCTTACGCATATATATTCAGTTCTTACGCATATATATTCAGTTCTTACGCATATACGTTCAGTTCTTACGGATATATATTCAGTTCTTACGCATTATATATTGAGTTCTTACACATATATATTCAGTTTTTTACTCTATATTTATTCAGTTCTTCCGCATATATATTCAGTTCTTTACACATATATATTCCAGTTCTTACGCATATATGTTCAGTTCTTACGCATATATATTCAGTTCTTACGCATATATATTCAGTTCTTACGCATATATATTCAGTTCTTACACATATATATTCAGTTCTTACACATATATATTCACTTCTTACGCATATATATTCAGTTCCTATTCATATATCTTACACATATATAATTCGTTCTTACGCATATATATTCAGTTTCTTACCACATACATATGTTCAGTTCTTACGCATATATATTCAGTTCTTACACATATATATTCAGTTCCTTACACATATATATTCAGTTCTTACACATATATATTCCGTTTTTACGCATATATATTCAGTTCTTACACATATATATTCAATTCTTACACAAATATATACAGTTCTTACACATATATATTCAGTTCTTACGCATATATTCAGTTCTTACGCATATATTCAGTTCTTACGCATATATATTCAATTCTTACACATATATGTTCAGTTCTTACACATATTTTCCGATCTTACGCATATATATTCAGTTCTTACCGCATATATATTCAGTTCTTACACATATGTATTCAGTTCTTAAGCATATATCTACACATATATATTCAGTCCTTATGCATATATGTTCAGTTCTTACGCATATATATTCAGTTCCTTACGCCATATATATTCAGTTCTTACGCATATATGTTCAGTTCTTACGCATATATATTCAGTTCTTATGCATATATATTCGAGTTCTTGCGCATATATATTCAGTTCTTACACATATATATTCAGTTCTTACGCATATTTATTCAGTTCTTAAACATATATATTCTGTTATTACACATATATATTCAGTTCTTATGAATATATGTTCAGTTCTTACGCATATATATTCAGTTCTTACACATATATCTTACACATATATAACTAGTTCTTACGCATATATATTCAGTTCTTACACCATATATATGTTCAGTTCTTACGCATATATATTTCAGTTCTTACGACATATATATTCAGTTCTTACACATATATATTCTGTTCTTACACATACATATTCCATTTTTTACGCATATTATATTTCAGTTCTTACGCATATATATTTAGTTCTTACGCATATATATTCCGTTCTTACGCATATATATTCAGTTCTTACGCATATATATTCAGTTCTAACACATATATATTCAGTTCTTACACATATATATTCCGTTCTTACGCATATATATTCCGTTGTTACGCATATATATTCCGTTCTTACGCATATATATTCAGTTCTTACGCATATATATTCAGTCTTGCACATATATATTCAGTCTTCTTACAAAATATATATTCACTTCTTACGCAGTATATATTCAGTTTCCAATTCATATATCTTACACATATATAATTCGTTCTTACGCATATATATTCAGTTCTTACACATATATATTCAGTTCTTTCACATATATATTCAGGCTCTTACACATATATATTCAGTTCTTACACATATATATTCAGTCCTTACACATATATATTCAGTTCTAACACATATATATTTAGTTCTTACATATATATATTCAGTTCTTTACACATATATATTCCGTTCTTGCGCATAAATATTCAGTTCTTACACATATATATTCCGTTCTAACACATATATATTCAGTTTCTTACACATATATATATTCAGTTCTTACAAATATATATTCCGTTCTTACGCATATATATTCAGTTCTTACACATTTATATTCAGTTCTTACGCATATATTCAGTTCTTACGCATATATTCAGTTCTTACACATATATATTCAGTTCTTACACATATAATATTCCGTTCTTACGCATATATATTCCGTTCTTAAGCATATATATTCAGTTCTTACGCATATATCTTACACATATATAATTCGTTCTTACGCATATATATTCAGTTCTTACACATACATATGTTCAGTTCTTACGCATATATATTCAGTTCTTACACTATATATTCAGTTCTTACACATATATATTCAGTTCTTACACTTATATATTCCGTTCTTACGCAATATATCATTCAATTCTTACACATTATATATGCAGTTCTAACACAAATATATTCAGTTCTTACACATATATATATTGAGTTTTTTAAGCATATATTCAGTTCTTACACATAATATTCAGTTCTTACGCATATATAGTCCAATTCTTACGCATATATGTCCAGTTCTTACACATATATTCCGATCTTACGCATATATATTCAGTTCTTACGCATATATATTCAGTTTCTTACACATATATATTCAGCTCTTACACATATATATTCAGTTCTTACACATATATATAGAGAGTTTTTAAGCATATATTCAGTTCTTACACATATATTCAGTTCTTACGCATATATATTCAATTCTTAAGCAATATATGTCTATTTCTTACACATATATATTCAGTGCTTAACACATATATATTCAGTTCTTACACATATATATTCAGTACTTACACATATATATTCCGTTCTTACGCATATATATTCAGTTATTACACATATATATTCCGTTCTAACACATATATATTCAGTTTCTTACACATATATATTCAGTTTTTACGCATATTTATTCAGTTCTTCCGCATATATATTCAGTTCTTACACATATATATTCAGTTCTTATCTTAATACACAGTATTACAGTTCTTACACATATATATTCAGTTCTTACACATATATATTCAGTTCTACACATTTATATTCAGTTCTTACGCATATATTCAGTTCTTCCGCATATATTCAGTTCTTAAACATATATATTCAATTCTTACACATATATATTCGTTCTTACGCATATATATTCCGTTCTTAAACATATAAATTCAGTTCTTACGCATATATATTCAGTTCTTACGCATATATCTTACACATATATAATTCGTTCTTACGCATATATATTCAGTTCTTACACATACATATTCAGTTCTTTACGCATATATATTCAGTTCTTACGCATATATATTCAGTTCTAACACATATATATTCAGTTCTTACACATATATATTCAGTTCTTACACTTATATATTCCGTTCTTACGCATATATATTCAATTCTTACACATATATATGCAGTTCTAACACACATATATTCAGTTCTTGCACATATATATTGAGTTTTTAAGCATATATTCAGTTCTTACACATAAATTCAGTTCTTACGCATATATAGTCAATTCTTACGCATATATGTCCAGTTCTTACACATATATTCCGATCTTACGCATATATATTCAGTTCTTACGCATATATATTCAGTTCTTACACATATATATTCAGCTCTTACACATATATATTCAGTTCTTACACATATATATTGAGTTTTTAAGCATATATTCAGTTCTTACCCATATATTCAGTTCTTACGCATATATATTCAATTCTTAAGCATATATGTCCAGTTCTTACACATATATATTCAGTGCTAACACATATACATTCAGTTCTTACACATATATATTCAGTTATTACACATATATATTCCGTTCTTACGCATATATATTCAGTTCTTACACATATATATTCCGTTCTAACACATATATATTCAGTTCTTACACATATATATTCAGTTTTTACGCATATTTATTCAGTTCTTCCGCATATATATTCAGTTCTTACACATATATATTCAGTTCTTACGCATATATATTCCGTTCTTAAGCATATAATTCAGTTCTTACGCATATATATTCAGTTCTTACGCATATATCTTACACATATATAATTCGTTCTTACGCATATATATTCAGTTCTTACACATACATATGTTCAGTTCTTACGCATATATATTCAGTTCTTACGCATATATATTCAGTTCTTACACATATATATTCAGTTCTTACACATATATATTCAGTTCTTACACTTATATATTCCGTTCTTATGCATATATATTCAATTCTTACACATATATATTCAGTTCTTACACATATATATTCAGTTCTTACACATATATATTCAGTTCTTACACTTATATATTCCGTTCTTATGCATATATATTCAATTCTTACACATATATATGCAGTTCTAACACAAATATATTCAGTTCTTACACATATATATTGAGTTTTTAAGCATATATTCAGTTCTTACACATATATTCAGTTCTTACGCATATATAGTCAATTCTTACACATATATGTCCAGTTCTTACACATATATGCCGGTCTTACGCATATATATTCAGTTCTTACGCATATATATTCAGTTCTTACACATATATATTCAGCTCTTACACATATATATTCAGTTCTTACACATATATTCAGTTCTTACGCATATATATTCAATTCTTACGCATATATGTCCAGTTCTTACACATATATATTCAGTGCTATCACACATATATTCAGTTCTTACACATATATATTCAGTTCTTACACATATATATTCCGTTCTTACGCATATATATTCAGTTCTTACACATATATATTCCGTTCTAACACATATATATTCAGTTCTTCCGCATTTATATTCAGTTCTTACACATATATATTCAGTTCTTACGCATATATGTTCAGTTCTTACACATATATATTCAGTTCTTACTCATATATATTAAGTTCTTACGCATATATTCAGTTCTTACGCATATATTCAGTTCTTACACATATATATTCAGTTCTTATACATATATATTCCGTTCTAACACATATATATTCAGTTCTTACACATATATATTCAGTTTTTACGCATATTTATTCAGTTCTTCCACATATATATTCAGTTCTTACACATATATATTCAGTTCTTACGCATATATGTTCAGTTCTTACACATATATATTCAGTTCTTACGCATATATATTCAGTTCTTACGCATATATATTCAGTTCTTACACATATATATTCAGTTCTTACACATATATATTCACTTCTTACGCATATATATTCAGTTCTTACGCATATATCTTACACATATATAATTCGTCATTACGCATATATATTCAGTTCTTACACATACATATGTTCAGTTCTTAAGCATATATATTCAGTTCTTACGCATATATATTCAGTTCTTACACATATATATTCAGTTCTTACACATATATATTCAGTTCTTACACATATATATTCCGTTCTTACGCATATATATTCAGTTCTTACACACATATATTCAGTTCTTACACAAATATATTCAGTTCTTACACATATATATGCAGTTCTAACACACATATATTCAGTTCTTACACATATATATTGAGTTTTTAAGCATATATTCAGTTCTTACACATAAATTCAGTTCTTACGCATATATAGTCAATTCTTACGCATATATGTCCAGTTCTTACACATATATTCCGATCTTACGCATATATATTCAGTTCTTACGCATATATATTCAGTTCTTACACATATATATTCAGCTCTTACACATATATATTCAGTTCTTATACATATATATTGAGTTTTTAAGCATATATTCAGTTCTTACACACATATATTCAGTTCTTACACAAATATCTTCAGTTCTTACACATATATATTCAGTTCTTACGCATATATTCAGTTCTTACGCATATATATTCAATTCTTACGCATATATGTTCAGTTCTTACACATATATTCCAATCTTACGCATATATATTCAGTTCTTACGCATATATATTCAGTTCTTACACATATATATTCAGTTTTTACGCATATTTATTCAGTTCTTCCGCATATATATTCAGTTCTTACACATATATATTCAGTTCTTACGCATATATGTTCAGTTCTTACACATATATATTCAGTTCTTACGCATATATATTCAGTTCTTACGCATATATATTCAGTTCTTACACATATATATTCAGTTCTTACACATATATATTCAGTTCTTACACAAATATATTCAGTTCTTACACATATATATTCAGTTCTTACGCATATATTCAGTTCTTACTCATATATTCAGTTCTTACGCATACATATTCAATTCTTACGCATATATGTTCAGTTCTTACACATATATTCCGATCTTACGCATATATATTCAGTTCTTACGCTTATATATTCAGTTCTTACACATATATATTCAGTTCTTTCACATATATATTCAGCTCTTACACATATATATTCAGTTCTTACGCATATATATTCAGTTCTTACGCATATATGTTCAGTTCTTATGCATATATATTCAGTTCTTACACACATATATTCAGTTCTTACACATATATATTCAGTTATTACGCATATATATTCAGTTCTTTCGCATATATATTCAGTTCTAACGCATATATTCAGTTCTTACGCATATATATTCAATTCTTACGCATATATGTTCAGTTCTTACACGTATATTCCGATCTTACGCATATATATTCAGTTCTTACGCATATATATACAGTTCTTACACATATATATTCAGCTCTTACACATATATATTCAGTTCTTACACTTATATATTCAGTCCTTACACATATATATTCAGTTCTAACACATATATATTCAGTTCTTACACATATATATTCATTTCTTACACATATATATTCCGTTCTTACGCGTATATATTCAGTTCTTACACATATATATTCCGTTCTTACGCATATATATTCAGTTCTTACACTTATATATTCAGTCCTTACACATATATATTCAGTTCTAACACATATATATTCAGTTCTTACACATATATATTCAGTTCTTACACATATATATTCCGTTCTTACGCGTATATATTCAGTTCTTACACATATATATTCCGTTCTTACGCATATATATTCAATTCTTACGCATATATGTTCAGTTCTTACACATATATTCCGATCTTACGCATATATATTCAGTTCTTACACACATATATTCAGTTCTTACACATATATATTCAGTTCTAATAAATATATATTCAGTTCTTACGCATATATATTCAGTTCTTTCGCATATATATTCAGTTCTTACACATATATATTCAGTTCTGACGCGTATAGATTCAGTTCTTACATATATGTCCAGTTCTTACACATATATATTGAGTTCTTACACATATATATTCAGTTCTTACACATATATATTCCGTTCTTACGCATATATATTCAGTTCTTACGTATATATATTCAGTTCTTACACATATATATTCAGTTCTTACACATATATTCAGTTCTTACGCATATATATTCAATTCTTACGCATATATGTCCAGTTCTTACACATATATTCCGATCTTACGCATATATATTCAGTTCTTACGCATATATATTCAGTTCTTACACATATATATTCAGCTCTCACACATATATATTCAGTTCTTACACATATATATTCAGTTCTTACACATATATATTCAGTTCTTACGCATATATGTTCAGTTCTTACACATATATTCCGATCTTAAGCATATATATTCAGTCTTACGCATATATTCCGTTCTATGCATATATTCAGCTCTTACACATATATATTCAGTTCTTACGCATATATCTTACACTTATATAATTCGTTCTTACGCATATATATTCAGTTCTTTCACATACATATGTTCAGTTCTTACGCATATATATTCAGTTCTTACGCTTATATATTCAGTTCTTACACATATATATTCAAGTTCTTTCACATATATATTCAGGCTCTTACACATATATATTCAGTTCTTACGCATATATATTCAGTCTTACGCATATATGTTCAGTTCTTATGCATATATATTCAGTTCTTACACACATATATTCAGTTCTTACACCATATATATTCAGTTATTACGCATATATATTCAGTTCTTTCGCATATATATTCAGTTCTAACGCATATATTCAGTTCTTACGCATATATATTCAATTCTTACGCATATATGTCCAGTTCTTACACGTATATTCCGATCTTACGCATATATATTCAGTTCTTACGCATATATATACAGTTCTTACACATATATATTCAGCTCTTACACATATATATTCAGTTCTTACACATATATATTCAGTTGTTACACATATATATTCACTTCTTACGCATATATATTCAGTTCTTACACATATATATTCAGTGCTAACACATATATATTCAGTTCTACACATATATATTCACTTCTTACGCATATATATTCAGTTCTTACGCATATATGTTCAGTTCTTATGCATATATATTCAGTTCTTACACAATATATATTCAGTTCTTACGCATATATATTCAGTTCTTTCGCATATATATTCAGTTCTAACGCATATATATTCCGTTCTTACGATATATATTCAGTTATTACACACATATATTCAGAAATTACGCATTTATATTCAGGTCTTACGCATATATATTCAGTTCTTTCGCATATATATTCAGTTCTTACGCATATATATTCAGTTCTGACGCATATATATTCAGTTCTTACACATATATATTCAGTTCTTACGCATATATTCAGTTCTTACACATATATTCAGTTCTTACGCATATATATTCAATTCTTACGCATATATGTTCAGTTTCTTACACGTATATTCCGATCTTACTCATATATATTCAGTTCTTACGCATATATATACAGTTCTTACACATATATATTCAGCTCTTACACATATATATTCAGTTCTTACACATATATATTCAGTCCTTACACATATATATTCACAGTTACTAAACACATATATATTCAGTTATTAAACATATATATTCAGTTCTTACACTATATATCCGTTCTTACGCATATATATTCAGTTCTTACACATATATATTCCGTTCTAACACATATATATTCACTTCTTACGCATATATATTCAGTTCGTACGCATATATGTTCAGTTCTTATGCATATATATTCAGTTCTTACACACATATATTCAGTTCTTACACATATATATTCAGTTCTTACGCATATATATTTAGTTCTTTCGCATATATATTCAGTTTCTAACGGCATATATATTCCGTTCTTACGCATATATATTCAGTTATTACACACATATATTCAGAACTTACGCATTTATATTCAGTTCTTACGCATATATATTCAGTTCTTTCGCATATATATTCAGTTCTTACGCATATATATTCAGTTCTGACGCATATATATTCAGTTCTTACACATATATATTCAGTTCTTACGCATATATTCAGTTCTTACGCATATATTCAGTTCTTACACATATATATTCAGTTCTTATACATATATATTCAGTTCTTACACATATATATTCCGTTCTTACGCATATATATTCCGTTCTTAAGCATATAGATTCAGTTATTACGCATATATATTCAGTTCTTACGCATATATATTCAGTTCTTAAACATATATATTCAGTTCTTACACATATATATTCCGTTCTTACGCAGATATATTCAGTTCTTACACATATATATGCAGTTCTTACACAAATATATTCAGTTCTTACACATATATATTCAGTTCTTATACATATATATTCAGTTTTTACACATATATATTCCGTTCTTACGCATATATATTCCGTTATTAAGCATATACATTCAGTTATTACGCATATATATTCAGTTCTTACGCATATATATTCAGTTCTTAAACATATATATTCAGTTCTTACACATATATATTCCGTTCTTACGCAGATATATTCAGTTCTTACACATATATATTCCGTTCTTACACAAATATATTCCGTTCTTAAGCATATATATTCAGTTCTTACACATATATATTCCGTTCTAACACATATATATTCACTTCTTACGCATATATATTCAGTTCGTACGCATATATGTTCAGTTCTTATGCATATATATTCAGTTCTTACACACATATATTCAGTTCTTACACATATATATTCAGTTCTTACGCATATATATTCAGTTCTTTCGCATATATATTCAGTTCTAACGCATATATATTCCGTTCTTACGCATATATATTCAGTTATTACACACATATATTCAGAACTTACGCATTTATATTCAGTTCTTACGCATATATATTCAGTTCTTTCGCATATATATTCAATTCTTACGCATATATATTCAGTTCTGACGCATATATATTCAGTTGTTACACATATATATTCAGTTCTTACGCATATATTCAGTTCTTACGCATATATTCAGTTCTTACACATATATATTCCGTTCTTACGCATATATATTCAGTTCTTACACTTATATATTCAGTCCTTACACATATATATTCAGTTCTAACACATATATATTCAGTTCTTACACATATATATTCAGTTCTTACACATATATATTCCGTTCTTACGCGTATATATTCAGTTCTTACACATATATATTCCGTTCTTACGCATATATATTCAATTCTTACGCATATATGTTCAGTTCTTACACATATATTCCGATCTTACGCATATATATTCAGTTCTTACACACATATATTCAGTTCTTACACATATATATTCAGTTCTAATAAATATATATTCAGTTCTTACGCATATATATTCAGTTCTTTCGCATATATATTCAGTTCTTACACATATATATTCAGTTCTGACGCGTATAGATTCAGTTCTTACATATATGTCCAGTTCTTACACATATATATTGAGTTCTTACACATATATATTCAGTTCTTACACATATATATTCCGTTCTTACGCATATATATTCAGTTCTTACGTATATATATTCAGTTCTTACACATATATATTCAGTTCTTACACATATATTCAGTTCTTACGCATATATATTCAATTCTTACGCATATATGTCCAGTTCTTACACATATATTCCGATCTTACGCATATATATTCAGTTCTTACGCATATATATTCAGTTCTTACACATATATATTCAGCTCTCACACATATATATTCAGTTCTTACACATATATATTCAGTTCTTACACATATATATTCAGTTCTTACGCATATATGTTCAGTTCTTACACATATATTCCGATCTTAAGCATATATATTCAGTTCTTACGCATATATATTCCGTTCTTAAGCATATAAATTCAGCTCTTACACATATATATTCAGTTCTTACGCATATATCTTACACTTATATAATTCGTTCTTACGCATATATATTCAGTTCTTACACATACATATGTTCAGTTCTTACGCATATATATTCAGTTCTTACGCTTATATATTCAGTTCTTACACATATATATTCAGTTCTTTCACATATATATTCAGCTCTTACACATATATATTCAGTTCTTACGCATATATATTCAGTTCTTACGCATATATGTTCAGTTCTTATGCATATATATTCAGTTCTTACACACATATATTCAGTTCTTACACATATATATTCAGTTATTACGCATATATATTCAGTTCTTTCGCATATATATTCAGTTCTAACGCATATATTCAGTTCTTACGCATATATATTCAATTCTTACGCATATATGTCCAGTTCTTACACGTATATTCCGATCTTACGCATATATATTCAGTTCTTACGCATATATATACAGTTCTTACACATATATATTCAGCTCTTACACATATATATTCAGTTCTTACACATATATATTCAGTTGTTACACATATATATTCACTTCTTACGCATATATATTCAGTTCTTACACATATATATTCAGTGCTAACACATATATATTCAGTTCTTACACATATATATTCACTTCTTACGCATATATATTCAGTTCTTACGCATATATGTTCAGTTCTTATGCATATATATTCAGTTCTTACACATATATATTCAGTTCTTACGCATATATATTCAGTTCTTTCGCATATATATTCAGTTCTAACGCATATATATTCCGTTCTTACGCATATATATTCAGTTATTACACACATATATTCAGAAATTACGCATTTATATTCAGGTCTTACGCATATATATTCAGTTCTTTCGCATATATATTCAGTTCTTACGCATATATATTCAGTTCTGACGCATATATATTCAGTTCTTACACATATATATTCAGTTCTTACGCATATATTCAGTTCTTACACATATATTCAGTTCTTACGCATATATATTCAATTCTTACGCATATATGTTCAGTTCTTACACGTATATTCCGATCTTACTCATATATATTCAGTTCTTACGCATATATATACAGTTCTTACACATATATATTCAGCTCTTACACATATATATTCAGTTCTTACACATATATATTCAGTCCTTACACATATATATTCAGTTCTAACACATATATATTCAGTTATTAAACATATATATTCAGTTCTTACACATATATATTCCGTTCTTACGCATATATATTCAGTTCTTACACATATATATTCCGTTCTAACACATATATATTCACTTCTTACGCATATATATTCAGTTCGTACGCATATATGTTCAGTTCTTATGCATATATATTCAGTTCTTACACACATATATTCAGTTCTTACACATATATATTCAGTTCTTACGCATATATATTTAGTTCTTTCGCATATATATTCAGTTCTAACGCATATATATTCCGTTCTTACGCATATATATTCAGTTATTACACACATATATTCAGAACTTACGCATTTATATTCAGTTCTTACGCATATATATTCAGTTCTTTCGCATATATATTCAGTTCTTACGCATATATATTCAGTTCTGACGCATATATATTCAGTTCTTACACATATATATTCAGTTCTTACGCATATATTCAGTTCTTACGCATATATTCAGTTCTTACACATATATATTCAGTTCTTATACATATATATTCAGTTCTTACACATATATATTCCGTTCTTACGCATATATATTCCGTTCTTAAGCATATAGATTCAGTTATTACGCATATATATTCAGTTCTTACGCATATATATTCAGTTCTTAAACATATATATTCAGTTCTTACACATATATATTCCGTTCTTACGCAGATATACATATATATGCAGTTGTTACACAAATATATTCAGTTCTTACACATATATATTCAGTTCTTACGCATATATTCAGTTCTTACGCATATATTCAGTTCTTACGCATATATGTTCAGTTCTTACACATATATTCCGATCTTACGCATATATATTCAGTTCTTACGCATATATATTCAGTTCTTACACATATATATTCAGCTCTTACACATATATATTCAGATCTTACACATATATATTCAGTTCTTACATATATATTCAGTTCTAACACATATATATTCAGTTCTTATACATCTATATTCAGTTCTTACACATATATATTCCGTTCTTACACATATATATTCCGTTCTAACGCATATATATTCAGTTCTTACACATATATATTTAGCTCTTACACATATATATTCAGTTCTTACACATATATATTCAGTTCTTACACATATATATTCCGTTCTAACACATATATATTCAGTTCTTACGCATATATATTCAGTTCTTTCGCATATATATTCAGTTCTAACGCATATATATTCCGTTCTTACGCATATATATTCAGTTATTACACACATATATTCAAAACTTACGCATTTATATTCAGTTCTTACGCATATATATTCAGTTCTTTCGCATATATATTCAATTCTTACGCATATATATTCAGTTCTGACGCATATATATTCAGTTGTTACACATATATATTCAGTTCTTACGCATATATTCAGTTCTTACGCATATATTTAGTTCTTACACATATATATTCAGTTCTTATACATATATATTCAGTTGTTACACATATATATTCCGTTCTTACGCATATATATTCCGTTCTTAAGCATATAGATTCAGTTATTACGCATATATATTCAGTTCTTACGCATATATATTCAGTTCTTAAACATATATATTCAGTTCTTACACATATATATTCCGTTCTTACGCAGATATATTCAGTTCTTACACATATATATGCAGTTCTTACACAAATATATTCAGTTCTTACACATATATATTCAGTTCTTATACATATATATTCAGTTTTTACACATATATATTCCGTTCTTACGCATATATATCCCGTTATTAAGCATATACATTCAGTTATTACGCATATATATTCAGTTCTTACGCATATATATTCAGTTCTTAAACATATATATTCAGTTCTTACACATATATATTCCGTTCTTACGCAGATATATTCAGTTCTTACACATATATATGCAGTTCTTACACAAATATATTCTGTTCTTACACATATATTCAGTTCTTATGCATATATATTCAATTTTTACGCATATATGTCCAGTTCTTACACATATATTCCGATCTTACGCATATATATTCAGTTCTTACGCATATATATTCTGTTCTTACACATATATATTCAGCTCTTACACATATATATTCAGTTCTTAAACATATATATTCAGTTCTTAACATATATATTCAGTGCTGACACATATATATTCAGTTCTTAAACATATATATTCAGTTCTTACACATATATATTCCGTTCTTACGCATATACATTCAGTTCTTACACATATATATTCCGTTCTAACACATATATATTCAGTTCTTACACATATATATTCAGTTCTTACACATATATATTCCGTTCTTACGCATATATATTCAGTTCTTACGCATATATATTCAATTCTTACGCATATATGTTCAGTTCTTACACATATATTCCGATCTTACGCATATATATTCAGTTCTTACACAAATATATTCAGTTCTTACACATATATATTCAGTTCTTACACATATTTATTCAGTTCTTACACATATATATTCAGTTCTCTTACACATATATATTCACTTCTTACGCATATATATTCAGTTCTTACGCATATATGTTCAGTTCTTATGCATATATATTCAGTTCTTACACACATATATTCATTCCTTACACATATATATTCAGTTCTTACGCATATATATTCAGGTCTTTCGCATATATATTCAGTTCTAACGCATATATATTCCGTTCTTACGCATATATATTCAGTTCTTAAACACATATATTCAGTTCTTACGCATATATATTCAGTTCTTTCGCATATATATTCAGTTCTGACGCATATATATTCAGTTCTTACACATATATGTTCAGTTCTTACACATATATATTGAGTTCTCACACATATATATTCAGTTCTTACACATATATATTCAGTTCTTACGCATATATATTCAGTTCTTTCGCATATATATTCAGTTCTAACGCATATATTCCGTTCTTACGCATATATATTCAGTTCTTACGCATAAATATTCAGAACTTACGCATTTATATTCAGTTCTTACGCATATATATTCAGTTCTTTCGCATATATATTCAGTTCTTACGCATATATATTCAGTTCTGACGCATATATATTCAGTTCTTACACATATATGTTCAGTTCTTACACATATATATTGAGTTCTCACACATATATATTCAGTTCTTACACATATATATTCCGTTCTTACGCATATATATTCAGTTCTTACGTATATATATTCAGTTCTTACACATATATATTCAGTTCTTACACATATATTCAGTTCTTACGCATATATATTAAATTTTTACGCATATATGTCGAGTTCTTACACATATATTCCGATCTTACGCATATATATTCAGTTCTTACGCATATATATTCAGTTCTTCCACATATATATTCAGCTCTTACACATATATATTCAGTTCTTACACATATATATTCAGTTCTTACACATATATATTCAGTGCTAACACATATATATATATTCAGTTGTTACACATATATATTCAGTTCTTACACATATATATTCAGTTCTAACACATATATATTCAGTTCTTACACTTATATATTCAGTTCTCACACATATATATTCAGTTCTTACGCATATATCTTCCGTTCTTACACATATATATGCTGTTCTTACACATATATATTCAGTTTTTACACATATATATGCAGTTGTTACACAAATATATTCAGTTCTTACACATATATATTCAGTTCTTACGCATATATTCAGTTCTTACGCATATATTCAGTTCTTACGCATATATGTTCAGTTCTTACACATATATTCCGATCTTACGCATATATATTCAGTTCTTACGCATATATATTCAGTTCTTACACATATATATTCAGCTCTTACACATATATATTCAGTTCTTACACATATATATTCAGTTCTTACATATATATATTCAGTTCTAACACATATATATTCAGTTCTTATACATCTATATTCAGTTCTTACACATATATATTCCGTTCTTACACATATATATTCCGTTCTAACGCATATATATTCAGTTCTTACACATATATATTTAGCTCTTACACATATATATTCAGTTCTTACACATATATATTCAGTTCTTACACATATATATTCCGTTCTAACAAATATATATTCAGTTCTTAAACATAAATATTCAGTTCTTACGCATATATATTCCGTTCTTACGCATATATATTCAGTTCTTACACATATATATGCAGTTCTTACACAAATATATTCAGTTCTTACACATATATATTCAGTTCTTACGCATATATTCAGTTCTTACGCATATATTCAGATCTTACACATATATATTCAGCTCTTACACATATATATTAAGTTCTTACACATATATTCAGTTCTTACACATATATATTCACTTCTAACACATATATATTCAGTTCTAACACATATATTTTCAGTTCTTACACATATATATTCAGTTCTTACACATATATATTCCTTTCTTAAGCATTTATATTCAGTTCTTACACATATATATGCAGTTCTTACACAAATATATTCAGTTCTTACACATATATATTCAGTTCTTACGCATATATTCAGTTCTTACGCATATATTCAGTTCTTACGCATATATATTCAATTCTTACGCATATATGTTCAGTTCTTACACATATATTTCGATCTTACGCATATATATTCAGTTCTTACGCATATATATTCAGTACTTACACATATATATTCAGCTCTTAAACATATATATTCAGTTCTTACACATATATATTCAGTTCTTACACATATATATTCAGTTCTAACACATATATATTCAGTTCTTACACATATATATTCAGTTATTACACATATATATTCCGTTCTTACGCATATATATTCAGTTCTTACACATATATATGCAGTTCTTACAAAAATATATTCAGTTCTTACACATATATATTCAGTTCTTACGCATATATTCAGTTCTTACGCATATATTCAGTTCTTACACATATATATTCAGCTCTTACACATATATATTCAGTTCTTACACATATATTCAGTTCTTACACATATATATTCACTTCTAACACATATATATTCAGTTCTTACACATATATATTCAGTTCTTACACATATATATTCCGTTCTTACGCATATATATTCAGTTCTTACACATATATATTCAGTTCTAACACATATATATTCAGTTCTTTCACATATATATTCAGTTCTTACACATATATATTCCGTTCTTACGCATATATATTCAATTCTTACACATATATATTCCGTTCTAACACATATATATTCAGTTCTTACACATATATATTCAGTTCTTACACATATATATTCAGTTCTTACACATATATATGCAGTTCTTATACAAATATATTCAGTTCTTACACATATATATTCAATTCTTACGCATATATTCAGTTCTTACGCATATATTCAGTTCTTACGCATATATATTCAATTCTTACGCATATATGTTCAGTTCTTACACATATATATTCAATTCTTACGCATATATGTTCAGTTCTTACACATATATTCCCATCTTTCGCATGTATATTCAGCTCTTACACATATATATTCAGTTCTTACACATATATATTCAGTTCTTACACATATATATTCCGTTCTAACACATATATATTCAGTTCTTACACATATATATTCAGTTCTTACACATATATATTCCGTTCTTACGCATATATATTCAGTTCTTACACATATATATTCAATTCTTACACATATATATTCAGTTCTTACGCATATATTCAGTTCTTACGCATATATTCAGTTCTTACACATATATATTCAGTTCTTACACATATATATTCAGTTCTTATACATATATATTCAGTTCTTACACATATATATTCCGTTCTTACGCATATATATTCAGTTCTTATGCATATAAATTCAATTCTTACGCATATATGTCCAGTTCTTACACATATATTCCGATCTTACGCATATATATTCAGTTCTTACGCATATATATTCAGATCTTACACATATATATTTAGCTCTTACACATATATATTCAGTTCTTACACATATATATTTATTTCTTACACATATATATTCCGTTCTAACACATATATATTCAGTTCTTACACATATATATTCAGTTCTTACACATATATATTCCGTTCTTACGCATATATATTCATTTCTTACACATATATATGCAGTTCTTACACAAATATATTCAGTTCTTACACATATATATTCAGTTCTTACGCATATATTCAGTTCTTACGTAATTATTCAGTTTTTACGCATATATATTCAATTCTTACGCATATATTCCGATCTTACGCATATATATTCAGCTCTTACACATATATATTCAGTTCTGACGCATATATATTCAGCTCTTACACATATATATTCAGTCCTTACACATATATATTCAGTTCTAACACATATATATTCAGTTATTAAACATATATATTCAGTTCTTACACATATATATTCCGTTCTTACGCATATATATTCAGTTCTTACACATATATATTCCGTTCTAACACATATATATTCACTTCTTACGCATATATATTCAGTTCGTACGCATATATGTTCAGTTCTTATGCATATATATTCAGTTCTTACACACATATATTCAGTTCTTACACATATATATTCAGTTCTTACGCATATATATTTAGTTCTTTCGCATATATATTCAGTTCTAACGCATATATATTCCGTTCTTACGCATATATATTCAGTTATTACACACATATATTCAGAACTTACGCATTTATATTCAGTTCTTACGCATATATATTCAGTTCTTTCGCATATATATTCAGTTCTTACGCATATATATTCAGTTCTGACGCATATATATTCAGTTCTTACACATATATATTCAGTTCTTACGCATATATTCAGTTCTTACGCATATATTCAGTTCTTACACATATATATTCAGTTCTTATACATATATATTCAGTTTCTTACACATATATATTCCGTTCTTACGCATATATATTCCGTTCTTAAGCATATAGATTCAGTTATTACGCATATATATTCAGTTCTTACGCATATATATTCAGTTCTTAAACATATATATTCAGTTCTTACACATATATATTCCGTTCTTACGCAGATATATTCAGTTCTTACACATATATATGCAGTTCTTACACAAATATATTCAGTTCTTACACATATATATTCAGTTCTTATACATATATATTCAGTTTTTACACATATATATTCCGTTCTTACGCATATATATTCCGTTATTAAGCATATACATTCAGTTATTACGCATATATATTCAGTTCTTACGCATATATATTCAGTTCTTAAACATATATATTCAGTTCTTACACATATATATTCCGTTCTTACGCAGATATATTCAGTTCTTACACATATATATTCCGTTCTTACACAAATATATTCCGTTCTTAAGCATATATATTCAGTTCTTACACATATATATTCCGTTCTAACACATATATATTCACTTCTTACGCATATATATTCAGTTCGTACGCATATATGTTCAGTTCTTATGCATATATATTCAGTTCTTACACACATATATTCAGTTCTTACACATATATATTCAGTTCTTACGCATATATATTCAGTTCTTTCGCATATATATTCAGTTCTAACGCATATATATTCCGTTCTTACGCATATATATTCAGTTATTACACACATATATTCAGAACTTACGCATTTATATTCAGTTCTTACGCATATATATTCAGTTCTTTCGCATATATATTCAATTCTTACGCATATATATTCAGTTCTGACGCATATATATTCAGTTGTTACCCATATATATTCAGTTCTTACGCATATATTCAGTTCTTACGCATATATTCAGTTCTTACACATATATATTCAGTTCTTATACATATATATTCAGTTCTTACACATATATATTCCGTTCTTACGCATATATATTCAGTTCTTAAGCATATAGATTCAGTTATTACGCATATATATTCAGTTCTTACGCATATATATTCAGTTCTTAAACATATATATTCAGTTCTTACACATATATATTCCGTTCTTACGCAGATATATTCAGTTCTTACACATATATATGTAGTTCTTACACAAATATATTCAGTTCTTACACATATATATTCAGTTCTTATACATATATATTCAGTTTTTACACATATATATTCCGTTCTTACGCATATATATTCCGTTATTAAGCATATACATTCAGTTATTACGCATATATATTCAGTTCTTACGCATATATATTCAGTTCTTAAACATATATATTCAGTTCTTACACATATATATGCAGTTCTTACACAAATATATTCAGTTCTTACACATATATTCAGTTCTTATGCATATATATTCAATTTTTACGCATATATGTCCAGTTCTTACACATATATTCCGATCTTACGCATATATATTCAGTTCTTACGCATATATATTCTGTTCTTACACATATATATTCAGCTCTTACACATATATATTCAGTTCTTAAACATATATATTCAGTTCTTAACATATATATTCAGTGCTGACACATATATATTCAGTTCTTAAACATATATATTCAGTTCTTACACATATATATTCCGTTCTTACGCATATACATTCAGTTCTTACACATATATATTCCGTTTTAACACATATATATTCAGTTCTTACACATATATATTCAGTTCTTACACATATATATTCCGTTCTTACGCATATATATTCAGTTCTTACGCATATATATTCAATTCTTACGCATATATGTTCAGTTTTTACACATATATTCCGATCTTACGCATATATATTCAGTTCTTATACAAATATATTCAGTTCTTACACATATATATTCAGTTCTTACACATATTTATTCAGTTCTTACACATATATATTCAGTTCTTACACATATATATTCACTTCTTACGCATATATATTCAGTTCTTACGCATATATGTTCAGTTCTTATGCATATATATTCAGTTCTTACACACATAATTATATTCATTTCTTACACATATATATTCAGTTCTTACGCATATATATTCAGGTCTTTCGCATATATATTCAGTTCTAACGCATATATATTCCGTTCTTACGCATATATATTCAGTTCTTAAACACATATATTCAGTTCTTACGCATATATATTCAGTTCTTTCGCATATATATTCAGTTCTG
>JAWPHD010021821.1:0-27040 GCA_037043455.1 Cyrtodaria siliqua
CACCATGTCATAAAACCGGGTATTGAGATTCATGCTATATATGCAGCTCATTTGAGCTGGTGTCTTATATTTCGCTGGTAACAACACTAGGTCATTAAAAACCGGTATTGTCCCATACTACATGTAGAGTGCCATACCTGAAGCAACTATTCAAATAGATGCTCCACACGCTTAACAATAACAAGCAGACAAAATTCAGAAATTCATAACTTTTTATTTGAGTTATGTAAACAGAACATACGGTAATAAAGAGTTCAAAACATACGGTAATAAAAGAGTTTTAATTAAATTAACATAAACAAGAAATGTCACATACAGTGCAAAAAACATCCAAAACATTTCAATATATGGTTCAAATTTGCAGTCCCGTGCATAGGAATGTATAAAGTAGAGTATGGAGTGGTTCCTGAGTTCCTCTGTATCCTTCCCCTTTTGAAGCGGCTGAAAATAAACTAAGATAAAGTGTTACTTTTATAAGTGATTAAATGCAGAGTACTGGTTTAAAACTAAATATTAATGTTATAATTAATATTAAAGGTTTGCAGCCATGTGGTCACGATTTGTTTCTATTTTATTTGTGTTAAGTATATATACCCATGACTTACAATCTGTGTTACGTTGTATTAAGTACCACCGTCGTGAGTTTTCAACATGTACCACTTATTGTAGTAGTATTTTTAAAATTTTAGAATTATTTTTTTAAAGAAATATTGTGTCCCATTGAAATGTGAAAAGAATATACACAATGTTTTGCTTGATAAAAGGACAACCATGCAGTATGAAAACTATGTAAGAACACAAATATATTATTTAATTATATATATATATGAAAATATACACAATCTGCATACACAGTATATTTAATTGATATTTAAAGTGTATATATATATATTTAAAAAGAACATGATTGTGTTCCTTTATATTAAAAAGGCGATAACACATGGTATTTTTTGATTTTTTTAATTATTTCTTAGAAGAAATAATCTGCCAATTTGAAAGCTGAAGAAAAAAATATAATGCTTTGTATGATGAAATAAAGGTTACCATGCAGTATAAAAATTATATAAGAACACAAATATGTGTATTTTTCAGAAGATGAACATGCTTTTATGCTTTTCTATTAAAAAGGCACTAACACACTAGTGTTTCTAAATTTAGTTTTTTATAAGTTCAAAGTGAATTATAACAAGAAATATATGCCCATTTGAAAGCTGAAATACTTTTTTTTTTATAATGCTTGGTATAAAATAAAGTTAACCACGCAGTATAAAAACTATATAAGAACACAAATATGTGCATTTTTTTAGAAAATAACATGATTGTATGCCTTTCTATTGAAAAGGTAGTAACACACTAGTGTTTCTAAATTTTGCTTTTAAAAGTTCAAAGTGAATTATAACAAGAAATATATGCCCATTTGAAATCTATAATTCTTTTTTATATAATGCTTGGTATGAAATCAATTTAACCTTGCAGTATAAAAACTATATAAGAACACAAATATGTGTTTTTTTTTAGAAAATAACATGATTTTACGCCTTTCTATTAAATAGACAGTAACACACTAGTGTTTCTAAATTTTCAAAGTGAATTATAACAACAAGAAATATACTACCCATTTGAAAGCTGAGAAAAAAATAAATAAATTACTTTGTACAATATAAAGGTTACCATGCAATATTAAAATTATATAAGAACACAAATATGTGTATTTTTTTTAAAATAGAACATGATTTTGTGCCTTCCTACTAAAAAGGCGGTAACATCGTATTTTTTTTTTTGGTTTTAAACTCAAAGTGAAATTTAAATCAGAAAAAATACGGAATGGTATCGATATCAATATGTTATTTATTAAATTTTAATAACCAAGTCGTATAACGAATACATTTATAATCAAAAACGTATTTCCTTCAATGGAAAACATATTTTATATCAATATTCCTAAAAATACGATTACCCCACCCGCCAACATCACACTGCCGAGTATCGGGAGAATATCAACATAAAATTACACTACCAACGAAAAACATTTGGAAAATAAACACTTCCTCATTAAAATACATCATATTAAACTAATACTTACTCGATAAATGCTTATATAAAGCGTTATCTTGCTGTTTATCGACATTAATCTACCCTGCGTTGTATTCAATATTTTCCAAAATGGCGGTTGAAGACGATGACTGTCATGTGACACGATCTCGGGATTTCTGTCCGAGAATTTGCGAGACTTCCTTTTTCGCCCTATATAATTTGACCTATTTTCTAATCCTTCTTATTGTACAAATCCTTGAATATTCTCAAGAAATGTTTATGAACTCAATGTCTAGTAGAGCGAAATAGGTATTGTGGTGTTCAATGGGTTGCATTAAATTGTGTTTGTAAACATGTATAATAAAGAGACTAAATGAATACTTCAATTTCCGACCGTGTAAAGTAAATACTGAGTCATAATCTAAATTTTCAAATTTTACGATTTTACGTTATTTTGAAAATAAGTTTTAGGATAGCAAAACTTTTTTTTTTTTAAAAAAAGATGTAGCAGATCGAACCGGAGGAAAAATAAAATAAAATTCACAATTTCGACTTTCATTTTTATTTCAGTTTTTCTAAATTTAGGGTAGGCTCTCCCGTAAAACTAAAACTAAAATAAAACTCTGGCCTAAATAAATCCAGGGACTGTAGCTGGGACGAAAACTTCATGCAGAGCCCTGACTGTAGATAGACTATTTTAGAAATTACATTACAACAGGGGAATGAATGAATGAATGAATGAATGAATGAATGAACGCATGCATGAATGAATGAATGAATGAATGAACGAACAAACGTACGAACTTTGACCCTTGACTGTGACCGTGAACATACATTGTCTATCTAAGATGTGTACAATACCTGTAAGTTTATATACTCGGTAAAAAAGGTTTTGGACCAGGGTATATAAAGTCATATAAAAATAAAACTCGTGGACAAAATTTAAGTATCTTTTTTTAGTAACCAAGGTCTACCCTACCCGGTTAATTTGGTACCAGAAACATTAAATTCCAAACAAGATTTGATTTTAAAAAAATATCGCGAACACACAAAGGGTCTGTAAAAAAAGTTGCAAAGTCCATACAAAGTAACAGTTACGGACACATTCGAGTAACCAATAAAAAGATTATTATTTTTTCGCAAACTTGCATTGTAAACGATAATTACTGTTGATTGTTGATCTATTGTGAATTATCAACTGAGATAATAAGGGTTATGGTCGAATGTCATGGTTCAGCGATCCTTGTACGGGTTCGAACACTGCCGTGGTCCAAAACTTCTTTTACAGAGTATATAATAATATCTTTATTGGTACAAATGTTATGCAACAAAGCAATTATTATGAATGTATGTATCATTTTGTCGGCCATCTTGGACGCCACCTTGAATGACTTTTAGTGCTACCACAAATTGTGACTACCAACGGGCTAGAAATATTCCCTGGGGTGTTAATCTATCATGATCAAGTGTCAAACCTCATACTGCTCTCGGACTATTCACTGGTAGAACATTTAAATCACTGATCCAAAAATAATTTTTGAATACTTGCATACATGAAGGCCATGCTTATTTATGATATAACATTACTGCCAAACAATCATTATTATTGAGAGTTCTGAAAACATTGGAAAGGGTGAAATAAATTATCAAAATCGGATGATTCAGGTCATATATTAATGTGTATGTGCCGATTAAAAGTATAGGTTTATTAAAGGGGAAACATCCCCTACCCTGGTAGGGAGAGATTGGAGTTGTGTCTTATCAAAAGGCCTGTCAGTTACAGTGAATGACTCGAATAATAGCACAATATGAAAGCAATTCTCACTGGATGCAGAGTTTGCAGCCGACAGAAAAGTGTAAATCCTTGATGTATATATCTAAAAAAAAAAAACAAGTGACTTTTAAATTTCTGAAAAGTGTTTCAGATGCTGCATGCAATTGGTAATATGCTTTACAATATTCAAATGATTCTTAATATGTAGGTTGTGGAAAACTAACGTGACATCGCGTTAAGATTGCCGTGTGTCTGTAGGGTGCCAACATGTCGCAACGTGCTTATGCCTCTGCAGCCAGCCATATTGGACCATGCCTAAAATTTGTCGAATATATGTCCGCAGTCAGCGAATATGTCTGCGGCAAATTTAGGGGGCGTCTCAAACAAGTTGATCGTTGACATCGATCAGTAAAGATCGAACGACCGATTAGAGAGACTATTTTCTTACTAGTTTTGTTCATGGATAAATAAAATTAACGAAATAGTATAGACACATATAGGGAATTGATATAATAAATAAGGGTTAGGATTAGCCCTAACCCTAACCCTAACCCAAAGATTTAATTAATTAATTAACTGGAATAAACCATTTTTAAATGTAGTTTATATTTGGTAGAGCAACCAGATCTGAATAAAGATGAAGACAAAAACTGGTTAATAATGAAATGATAAAAGGAACTAAATATTTGTTAAAAATATAGAATGAAAAACACAACACAACTATATAATTCATTGATATAATTATGAACGTATATATATTTTAGACCACTGATAAACTAAATTATACATACATTTCCGAAATTGGTATACTCGTTTAGCAATTTAATATGAGAGAAAAGGCGAAATAGCCGAGCGGTCGATTTTTTATTATTTTATTAAAATGTGATAATGCTATTAATCATTATGTTTGATTTACACATAAATATAATTATGTATTTATACCGAATGTTAAATCATCTGTTGTACCGTTTAATTTCTAAATAAATTACAAGTAGGTTGTCCTAGTGACTCTAGTAGACAATACGCGTGGCGGAGGCACATGGTTCCCAGTATCCTCAACACGTCTCGTCTGTCCGGTGGTCCGAACTGGAGTGGTTAAGTTGTTCAAAGAAGATTATGTAGAAGATGTAGATACGTGATAGTGTCCCAAGCCTCCGCCAGTCAGAAGGTTCCGTGTGACTGCGTAGTGTCCCAAGCCTCCGCCAGTCAGAAGGTTCCGTGTAACTGCGTAGTGTCCCAAGCCTCCGCCAGTCAGAAGGTTCCGTGTAACTGCGTAGTGTCCCAAGCCTCCGCCAGTCAGAAGGTTCCGTGTAACTGCGTAGTGTCCCAAGCCTCCGCCAGTCAGAAGGTTCCGTGTAACTGCGTAGTGTCCCAAGAACGTCCAGTCATTGTATTTGTTGTTGTATCGGTTGGTGTTGGCGTCTAAACAAAATGGAGGCCTTCACATTTCCGCTCTGTATAGGCTCCAAATTCCAGCTTCGTTATCCTTATGGGGATGATGCAAACCTAGTTATTCAGTATAAATAACAAAATAGGGCGCGTTCTAGGTCCCCATTAAAACTGTTAAATAGTTAAACACGTAAAACTACGGCTCGCTATACCGTTTGTGCTTAGTTGCGCAAGTGTTGCGAGAGTGTGGATTTCATTATCTCGCAGGATATTTACCATCGCCATGTGGCACAAGGACTTTTGCCGAGCATTTCAGAAGATGATTAAACAATCGACCGTCATATATAACGTTACTGGTGTTGAAAATGACGTAAAATACCATACAAAAAAACAGAAGGTGATTAGAGATGCAGAAGAGTCCAGTAGATAGTCGTAGGCTATTCCACCTCGTCAAAGTAGATTACGGGATATAGTTAGCAAGCCGACACGAAGATTTCCATCGTAGACGTTTAGTTCCAGAGTAAGATTAAAGCTGAAGAATAGTAGATTACGGCCAATCGGATGACAAAATAATGGTAAACGATGTGCCGGCTCGAAACTGTTTCAGCCAAACAGGAGACTGTCGATTTGTGTGAAGGAGGTCAATCCTGTTGTTTAGAGTTGATCGGTTTCCATGTGAAAATGGCGCACTGGCCGTATAAATGATGACCCAATACCAGTGTGCTTCAACTTCGACCCCAGACACCAGCACGCCCCGCGGGACCAGGTAGTCTCTGCTAGTCGCAAGACGTCCTGTCTGTTCGATGGTCTGAACTGGAATGGAATGAAATGTGTACGAATGACACGTTTATTTACTTACATGTACTCCCAATAAATTGCTATGCTAACCTAAATAAATTGCATTGGTCACTCATGGACATGTGACACGTGCACACATTATTCTTCTGTTTTACTTCCGTATTGTAAAGGAGTTATATGTTATACCTTCAATGTGTACGGAGCACCGAATATCCGTAATGATTGAATGGCTTACTAAAATACTTTTCATTTCATTTTCATCATGCCAATCATTTGTTATTACATTACGTGAAACCCCATATTACATGACGTGAAACCCCACATTTATTTATATTTGAAATACCAACATCAATTTATTACTTGAACTGTATATTTTGTTAGTTGATCTGACTATATTCTATTTTGTAAAATGTCATCGACTCCATTTGAAAGTCACTTTGGTATCAAATTTCATGCTTTAAACCGCAAGACAGAACGTATATATTTATCGCTGCAGACAGAGCAAATTCTTAATAGTTTGAGTTTGGCTGACAGGGATATGAAAATATTCATTCAATAAACATACAATACATGGAAACATTCAGCACCTACCTCGGGGAAACGTTATCGTCCGCCATCTTGGAAGTGACTGAATATTTCCTACCGTACAGCTTACGCCACAGTGAAAGAGGTATGGTAATACACAGAAGACAACGCGTTAGTAATGCATCAGTACAGTGTGTAAGGAATAACATAGAAATAAGGGTTCGTGCCCTTAATGGTGTCTTACTGCTCTGGCTTCTGCCAAGTCATTGAGTACCTTCACTGTGGCTTTCTAGGCTATTGTTTTTTTGTATTATATTTACACGAGCATATTTGTGTTTTACTTATATTGCCTATTGATGCTGCCTTGTTAGAGATTAGATCATGGCGGGGATTTCTTTATTTACACTGTCCTGTTTTAGTGGGATGACAGTAGGGTAAGTGTGAGGTTTGGTGCACCCTAGAACCGTTTTAAACCCCCAGTGGCCTACTTTGCCACTGACCGTTCCAAGGCGGTAGCCCTATTGTCAACCCTTTTGTGTTTGTGATGTCGTTTGTATTTTTTTAAATTAATTTTGCCTTTTCGTTTGTTTGTTTGCGTGTTTGTTTTTGTGTTTTGTGGTTGACTGTAGTCCTTGAATGCTGCTTTCCCTGTCCGATATTTGTATTCTTCTTTAGTAAGGCATCAGAACAATTATTAGAAACTAACAGAAGTAAGAATCTGATACAATGGGTAAGGAATTAAACGTTAGAATGATAGAAACTGTAATGTGGGACGCCAGTGTAAGAAGAAAGTTAGAATGATGGAGAATGCTATGAGAGACGCCAGTGTAAGTAAGAATAATGGAGAAGTCTATGTGAGACGTTAGAATGACTGAAAATATAATTTAAACAACCGGAAAATGTACTCTCTTTTTTTGTTTTTCATATATCTTTATTTATTTACAAATAAGAACCAGATGGTGTAAACAGTCATCTGGACGGCACTCGTAAACAGAAGAGATTACTGGAATAATTAAAAAATGCTCACTATGAAAAAAACAACACTATCACTGTTATGTCCAAAATATATCACACACAGTACTGTTCATGTCCGTTGAAAAACCGATTTAACACTGGTGATTTGTTATGTCCAGGGGAGAAGAGTTTGTATGTTATTTAAAAAATGAGTGAGCATAAATCATTAATACTATACTTAGAGTAACACTTAACAAATGCAATTGAAAAAACCGTAAGCGAGTGCCGTTTACAAAACATGTAAGTACAAGTTGTTGAAAAACTATATTTTACGAAAGACTTGTCCCATACAATTTAGTAAAAAATATCACTGGCAACTATACACCTCAGTGCGTTCCCCCGCGAGGTAAGGTCGGGAACCACCTGATATGCCGGGAAAAGGCACCAGCGTGAAAGAGACAAGTGTTGTAAAGCTAAATAAAACGCATGTAAGTGACAAAATGAATTCAAACACATTTTTTGAAAAACTAGTTCTCAACATAAACATGGTTACATTTATTTCCCCTCCATCAAAGTAGCCTACTTGAGCAACAAAAACATATCTGAAACGAGAAGAAGACTTTAATATTGCGTTTAAACAAAATATCTTAAAATACACGAGTAATAATGGTTAATGAAACGGTGTGATGAAAAAGACTTTGATAAAATAGTATGTCTGTAATGACAAATTGTGTATGTAAATTACGAAACGATAGGAACTGGTGAGAAATATGTATTAATGTCAAGACAAGGGTCAAACGAGAAATCGTTGTTTGTGAAATCTAACGTGCCAAAGCCGATATCGCACCAAAAATGTCCAAACTCATGAGAATTCATTCGCGAAAAATCAGCATACATTCTGTACTTAATTTTATTTAAAAATGTATGGACAAAAGAGTATTGTGTATACTGTTTATTTTCATGCTTCGTCAAATTTCTGCATGTCCAAATAACATGTCTTGATTCTGTTAACAGAGAGTTAAGGCAATATCATGAATATCTTTATCTAATTTTGGTAAATATAAAAAGCGAAAAACTCTTTCACTAAGAATAAAACTACATTTACTTATAAACTGCAGTAATTTCAAAACAACCCTATTTAAAGGTTGAACCATTTTACATTCTATAAACTAGTGGCTTACGGTTTCTATTGATTCACAAAATGTACAGCATTTATTAACTTTAAGATGAAGTCTAAAGGCCAAGTAATAGTTTACATATAATATATCATGACAGATTCTCCAGGAAGTATTTCTTACATCTGGATCAACACAAGGTGAGTATATATTCTTAAAAACTTGTTTGAAATCAATGGTTGGGAAATTCCGAACAACCTTTAGTGTGGTGTGTTCAATATTTAACAATGCATTATAAAAATCTTTAGTTGTAGCCTTTTTGAACGATTCATGCTTCATGAGTTTATTATAAACACCTAAACACTTTTCATAAAATGGTGGAACAAATTCACTATGAGGAATTAAATTACTGGCAAATAAAGGATTGTGCTTTCTCAAATTAAATCCAATCCAATATTTTGCTAAATATGTCCAGCTTGCATTATGACTATTAATAAGTTTCTGTAAATGGGATAAGTACAGTGCCTGGCACTTAATATCAACATTTGGTACATTAAGGCCTCCTTCCTTAAAAGGTAAGTATAATGTTTTCCTATTTACGGGCTCTAAAGTAGACCCCCAAATGTATCTAAAGGCTGTTCTTTGAAACATGTTAATATAGTGACTTGGCATATTGCTAGCCGCCGTGTAATATAATATTTTACTTAAAGCTAAAGAATGTAGAACAGTAGACTTGCCTTTAAAAGACAGTTTTCTAGACTTCCAAAGATTAAGTGTATTATGAAAATTCGAAAATAGTTTTGACCAAACTTGATCTGGATCAACATTGTAACCATAATAATAGCCTAAAAGTTTAGTGCTATTAATCCATGAAATTCCAAAGGGATGATCGGACCGATTTTTCCATTTTCCTAAATACTTTCCATTAGATTTCCTATAATTAATTCGGGATCCAGATATCTTCTGAAACAAATATATATAATCAAAATATTTTTTCATTGATATTTCAGAAGTCAAAATACCAGTGTTATCATCCGCGTACATAGACATTTTCACTTCAAAATCAGATCCAGGTAGCTTTATACCTTTAATAAAGGGGTCATCTTGAACATTTTTAGCGAAACGTTCGAAACATATTACGTACAAAAGGGGAGACAAGGAACAACCTTGCCTCACGCCTCTTTGTATATCGAAAGTATCAGAAATATGATTATTGACTATCACAGACGACTTGACATTGTTATATAAAACTTTTATCCAAAGAATAAATTGTTCATCAAACCCAAAAGCTTTTAAGGTGTCATATAAATATGACCAAGAGAGTTTATCAAAAGCTTTTTCTTGGTCCATGGAAATAAAAACTGCTGTTAAGTTTTTTTGTTCAATGTAATCAAAGACGTTACGAAGTAGATGATAATTATCAAAAATAGTCCTCCCATTAATGGAACAAGTTTGACTGATGCCAATAATTTTAGATAATACACTGCCTAAACGTTTACATATAATTTTGGAGAGTACCTTCCTATCTACATTCAATAAGGAAATTGGCCTATAAAACTTCATATCAGATGCATTTGATGTATCTTTGCATATTAAAGAAATATATGATAACTTTTGGGACTGACATTTCCCCAAAATCATAAACAAGTTGAAAAATTGATTCTAAAATATCACCAAAGATATGAAAAAGTTTCAAGTAAAAACATCTTGTTAAACCGTCACTTCCTGTTGATTTATTTGGTAACATGTCCTTAAGGCTATGCAAAATTTCATCTTTTGAAATACTACGTTTTAATAAAATATTATCTATTCCACTTATCTGTGGTAAATTTGAAAGAAAAGTATCATTAATAGTTTTATCAACATCTTCTTCTGTATATAATTGCTTGTAGAAATCTCTAAAACAAGTTAAAATATTTTTTGAATCATGAAAGTTAACATCATTATGTTTAATATTCGTTATGGTTTTATTTAAACTCTTAGTTTTTTCTCTGTGAAAGAAATAACTTGTAGGATTCTCTTTTGAGGTTAAGATATTTGCTTTGCTTCTAATGATTGACCCAGCTTGTAACTTGTTTTCAATAACTTTTATTCTTGACTTAATTTGCTCTTTTAAATATAATATATTTTCCTGAACAAAGTTTAAGTTCTGATATACTTATCAGAACTTTATTTAAGTTTTTTGTATTCCCCATGTGACTCTTTGTTTTTATCTTTACTGTAATCTATACAAAATTCTTTAATTTTAATTTTCATTGCATCCCACCATTCTAAGGTGATAGTATCTGTCCTACTAATAATATCCCAATAATATTCAAAAGTATTTAAAAAATCTTTATCTTCAAATAATGTATCATTAAACTTCCAATAAGACTTTCCAAAAGACAAACCTTTATTAACGTTAATTTTTAAAATAACAAAATCATGATCAGAATGTGAACATGGTAAGATCTCAGAATTAACTACAGCATCTTTAAGTGTGTTTGGAATGTAAAATCTATCCAATCTACAGCCTATATAGGAATACTTACTGTTATCTGAACTATTTTTTCTAGCCCATGTTAAGGCCTTTTTGGTAGGATATAAATATCTAAAAGCATCAACTAATTTATGCTTATCTATTATAGTATTAAATATTTTTGATCCGTCAATACCTCTGTTTATATTTCCGGCTATTTTGTCTAATCTAGTGTTCATAACAAAATTAAAGTCCCCATTTAAGATCAAATTTTTAGCAGTAACTAAATGTGGAACTAAATCGTTAAGAAATGAATTTCTCTCCTGTAGGTCAGTAGGAGAATAAATATTTACAATTCTATAATCAATAAACTCATTTACCGAAAAATCTACATGTACAAGTCGACCATCAAAGTCCGTATGAAAATTAGTAACTTTTATACTTTTATTACACATCATAATAACAATGCCTCTAGAGTCCGAAGAGCCATAACTCCAATAATTAACAATGTTTTTGTAAATCAAAAAACGATTCAATTTACTGTGATAGAATTTTTTTATCAATATGAGTCTCCTTAATGCACAATATATCAACTGAATTTTGTTTTATATATGACTTTAGAAAGTCTTGTTTTCTCCTCAATCGAAAACGTTTATATTTATACTATAAATATTTAACTCCATGGTAAGAAAAGCAATTCAAGTTAGAAAAACAAACGCATACAATACACACTGTAGGGATCCGTACACCGGATCTTGGTCAAGACCCCGTTCACTAGTACGGAGTTTTGGTCAGCCATGTTGCAGAAAACGTGCGGATAACAACAGCAAAGGTAGGTTAACCACGTTTTTCTCCTATTTTTGTTCATGTATATGAATAATCAGTATTGCTATATGTTGCGGAAACATTTCCCCGTTCAAATATTACCGTACATTGTTGACATATTACTTTAAATGCTACAATTCAGATCAAAGAAAAACAATTGCCGGTGCTGAAATGCGCCCAAAGTACCCTTCAGCAATAAATATCTCATTAATTTTCAAGTTAATGAAAATGTTGAATTGGCAGATTTATTTGTTTTTCCAATATACGTGCATGTTCAAAATTTCAGCATCATTCATTCGAAATTGGCCGAGATATGAATCGAAACAAAACGTGCCCAGCGTAAATAATTCATATAAAAAGACGCTGATTTGTGTACGGAGTCTTGTCCATGTACTGTACGGGGTTTTGCAATGCTAAGATTGTTTTCGCTGCTCTGCACTGATGTTATTTACTTATATTTGTAGTAATTCGTAGACATTATTTAGGTCCTATATGTCTTATACCAGTTTGTATTGTTAAGACGAAAAAATGCAGAAAACTATAACTTAAAAGGGGTAATTCTTGAGAAAGACTCCGTACTTATTCCAAATAACTACATGTACTACAAACTAAGTCCAGACGTATATTATTGTCTGTTAGAATTGATACAGTTGTCCAATTTTAGCTCATTGTGACCACAGTTAACGTCATATTTTTTTTCTTCTCATGTACAACAATCCATTACATTGGTCAATGTTTATTCAACTTAGAAATGAGGTAATTGCTTTAATCCGCGAATCTAAGAAATCATACAAGTCAAAACGTACATCCCAGTAAACTGATAAATCAATCCCCCCGGGTAAATGGTGGCGTATAGCAAAATCGATCTCTAAATTGAACAAAGTAACTCAACCAAACTTTCCAATAAAAAATAACGGTCGTGTTTTAATACATCCAGTAGACAAAGCAAACGCATTGAATTCTTCCTTTTCTGCAACATCTCATATTGAACATGAACCGGAATTACATACTTTTCATAATCGCACTGACTATAAAATGAATGACTTTATTATAAATGAAACGGAAGTAATTGGTCAATTGAACATCTTGAAATTATCGAAACCTCCAGGCCCAGATATGATTAGACCAAAGGTGTTAAAATTAGTTTTAAATAGCATCGCTGCTCCATTGACGCGACTTTTTAATCTGCCATTGTCCACTAGAAAAGTACCATACCAATGGAAGCAGGCGAATGTAACTCCTATTTTTAAGGGCAAGGGAGAACCTGGCATGCCGGGCAATTATAGGCCTATATCCATTACCACTATTATTTGCAAATTGATGGAAAATATCGTATTTAAACACTTGTTCAACTATATCAAAACGAATAACCTTCTGTGCAAATACCAGGCAGGCTTTCAACCTAGAGACTCTACAGTAAATCAGCTCATAGAAATATATAATAACATAATAAGCAACCTCGACGCTGGGAAAGATGTACGATTTATACTTTGCGTTTGACAAAGTATGGGATGCTGGGTTGCTTTTTAAATTAGCTAAATATGGTATCAATGATTCATTATGTAACTGGATACGTAGCTATCTCCCTGATAGGCAGCAAAAAGTAGTCCTAGATGGATTTTCTTCAAGCTTCAGTACTATAGATGCAGGTGTTCCGCAAGGCTCTGTTTTAGGTCCGTTTCTATTTCTGCTTTATATAAATGACATCACAGATGACTTATTGAATGATGTACGGTTATTTGCTGTTGACACTTCTCTTTTTGTTGTAGTTGATAAAACCCCAGTAGAATGTGCAAAATATCTGAATGGTCAAAAAAATGGGCTGTTACATTTAATCCTCAAAAAAACAAAAGCCTTGTTTGCAGTAGAAGAAACTATAACCACCCACCAGTCTACTTTGATAATGATATAGTACAAGACGTAGCGTCACATTGTCACCTTGGATTAACAATTCAGTCCAATGCAACTTGGTCGCATCATATAGAAAATATATACGAAAAAGCATGTGCACGATTTAACATTCTAAGAATGCTTAAGTACAAACTTGACAGACATTCTCTATTGAAAATATATATCGCCTTTATAAGACTTATACTTGAATATGGAGATTCAGTATGGGATAACTGTACACAGGGAGAATCTGATCTATTAGAGAGCGTCCAAGTTGAAGCAGCACGAATAATAACAGGCCTCAGATGCAATTCCTCTAGATCATACTTATATATTGAATTGAACTTAGAAACATTAACAAAAAGAAGAAAAGATCATAAACTTGTAACTAATTACAAAATAATTTATGGCATAAGTCCAGATTACATGTATAACTTAATCAAGCCATACTTACCTGTAAACAATGATTATAACCTTCGAACTTCAGGATTAAACTTACGTCTCCCTCTCTGTCGTACAACATCATATTATAACAGCTTTCTGCCGAGTACAACTAAATTGTGGAATGCTTTACATTTAGACGCTAAAAATGCACCATCTGTTGAACAATTTAAGCATAAACTTAAGGCTTTTGAACATAGGACTGACAGTCCATATCACAATAATATAGGAAATAGGAATGATAACATCATCCATTGTCAATTAAGAAATAACTCAAGTAATCTAAATACGCATTTATTTGAGCACTTCTTGACAGATTCAGCAGTATGTCCGAAATGTGGCAATCCATGTGAGGACAATACTCATTTCTTTTTCAACTGTCCACTGTATAACCAATTCAGAAATGACTTACTTGATACCCTAGCCAATCTTGTTGATGTCACGCATATCAACATTGACTTGATACTGAATGGCAATTCCAATCTAGACGATACTACGAACTCAGAAATTGTACTTATTGTCCACAAATACATTAAGTGTACCAGGAGATTTTCGTAGAATTATAGATGTATGTACATGTACATATGTATATGTATGTATATTCTATTGTATTTTCAGATATGTTTTGTCACAATGCTAGAATTTTTTTTTATATATTATCATCTTTCTTCCTTTTTTATTGTAATTTTTATTTTTTTGTTTGTCTGTTTTCTCAGTTATCTTCAATTCCAAAATTAACTTTTGGTTACAGAAACTCATACTAAAACTTCGTATTGGTTTCCAGTATGATTTTCTTTCTGTTGATTCTCTTTGTTTTCTCACTTAAATTCTTTCTGACAGTACAAAGTGTTAATACTAAATAATCACGGTACACATGTTTCAAAGATTCTAAGTTAATTGTCAAACCAATATATGAAAACTGTACTACAATTCCACATTTTATGTTATGTTTGATATGAATTTATTGTTTATATGTACCTTGATATGGGAGAGGTCTTACATAGGCATTGCCTGTTGTCCAATCCCATTCAGTATTTGAATAAAATATTGTTTAAATAAAGTATTATTATACGTCCCACAGGCGTTAAAAATCCTTACCGTATTTTTTCAAACAGTTTGCCTGTCAGGTTAAAATTAATTCTATGCCCCATACTGACATCTAAACTATGTCAAACTTTCCTAAGCATGTTAATAGGAAATGTAAAGTTGGTTCTTAATCTACATTGACAACACATGATATAGATAACGGCATGGGTTAATATTAATTATCTATATAGCTCGCATGATTATATCTGCTCAAGGAAATCTACGTTGATTCAGTTCGAATGACACTACATTGACTGTTTACAAACATTCAATGAATGTTTTATGTATTACATGTAATGCAAGTACCATTAAAACCATAGTTTCATACAATATATTTAAAGCAAAACTCCGTACAGTAAAAAGAGAATATTTGCAGTACTCCGTACACAAGTGCCCAAGACCCCGTACACAAACATTAATTTTGTTTCGATTCATATCTCGGTCAATTTCGGATGAATGAAGTCCAACATTTGAACATGCACGTATATTGGAAAAACAAATAAATCTGCCAATTCAAAATTTTCATTAACTTGAAAATTAATGAGATATTTATTGCTGAATGGTACTTTGGGCGAATTTCAGCACCGACAATTGTTTTTCTTTGATCCGAATTGTAGCATTTAAAGTAATATGTCAACAATGTACGGTAATATTTGAACGGGGAAATGTTTCCGCACCATATAGCAATACTGATTATTCATATAAAATGAACAAAAATAGGAGAAAAACGTGGTTAACCTACATTTGCTGTTGTAATCCGTACGTTTTCTACAACATGGCTGACCAAAACTCCGTACTAGTGAACAAGATCCGGTGTACGGATCCCTACAGTGATACACTAAACGCTAAAATCCCATTTGTAAACAAAAGAAATAATTCTCGGCCGTCGCTGTGGCTCACGCATGGATGGTTTTCCAACGATATAGGTCTACTATCACTATTCGCGACAACTTTCTTTCTTGGAAAAGAAAACATTAAATTCGTTCTACGGCTAAAAGATGCAGTTAAATAATTTATCGATAAGGCATTAGGATAGTATTTCAACAAAACGATGCGATTTAAAAGTGCACGCGTACGGAGTGTGTACTTGGTAATGTGTAGACTAGTACCATGTATGGCACAATGAACAAAGGAACGTGTAGTACGATACAAGCTACACATTGTGTACATGTCTACGCACAGTTTATACGAGTTCAATGAGTAGGCGATATGATATGTAAACAATGACATAATAACATATGACAATATAAGCCAGGCAATTAAACAAGTTGCCTTATACACCGAATCATAATTCACTCAGTGTCCATTTAAGAGTAAGCAGTCGTTTATTCATCATTTGTGTATTAGTATTTAAATCGGTAATCAAAAAACAAAATCCATTAAAACAGTCCGGGTCAACAAAAAAAGTAAGTAATGAGCAGTTTAAAACTCCTTACTCATACCCTCCCATGTCTTGCGGAGTCCAGTCAAACCCTCATCCCCTGTCGACCCGAGAAGGAAGTCGTAGGGGTTGGAGGTTGAGGCTGGGCTGCCCGGGCTATGGGGAAAATACTTCTTAACCTTATTTTTTGGAATGTATTCCCTAAAAGAATCCTCATTACCTTCTGCGTACTCATCTGCCCCTCTCTTCTCCCCTTTATCTCCCGTAATAATGCAATATACCTGGAGAATATTCTTTACGAATACCTTTGTATTGTGACACGACTATACAGCAAGTATATGTAAACCTTATACAAATCCTTAATCCTGTAATGCAAATTTGCATAACTTAGATGTAAGTGGTAAACAAGGTGCAAATTGTTGAGATATTTCTGGGTTTGTAATTCTTCTGAACATAGTGTATTTTCCGTCCAGATGGAGGCTACTGATTCCTTCAATTTGGAAAAGGGACATAATAAAATGGTTATAAATTAAAAACCTTTAACTTTTATAGACCGATATATATCCTCTTTATTCAGTCCTTTGCCCTAGGCGTTAGTATCGCCTGCATGTACATGATGTATTTATCGCCTGTGTTTGCATGTACATGATGTATGTATCGCCTGTGTTTGCATGTACATGATGTATGTATCGCCTGTGTTTGCATGTACATGATGTATGTATCGCCTGTGTTTGCATGTACATGATGTATGTATCGCCTGTGTTTGCATGTACATGATGTATGCGTTTACGGTGTTATTCTTCTGACGTTGTAACGAAGCTTATATTATTATTGAAGAACGATTCATATGCATTCCTATTTGCGTAAGCGTGTATTTGTGTATTAAGAATCATGCATATTTTTCATGGAGACCAACTGCCGTATAAAAGTCACTAGATGGAGCTGGGGCAGGTTTTTCATTTAAATTTTTACGTGGTTAAATCAGGCAGACCTTTTTCAAAATATTGAACATTTCACCTCATAAAAAATATCATTATTTGCCACAGAAGTAAACTGATATTAAACAAGTGTATTGGTAAAAAGATAGTTGTGCAAAAGTATTTCTTATTCCTAGTTTCAAATTTCTTTTAAACCCAACTGACAGAAATTTGAAAATATAGAGGAGGAGCCTGTGGGGTTATGAACTGAGAAGAGTGTACACAAATACACGTGGTAGTTTTTACAGCAGACGACAGACACTCAGCGTTATGCAGTAGTTACAAGAAGAAACTGATGCAAAGCATCAGGGCGGCGCAGAATGGTATCAAAAGGAGGAAACACACATGTGTATTTATTTGCAAATTTTATTATATAACAACAAAAATGTAGAAATATTTTAAAAAGTATAAAAAGTTATATGGCAACAGTAAGCAGTAAGCAATAGTAACTTGAAAACAAAGGCATACACTTAAGATATCAAAACATATTTAAGTGTTTTCATTAATTGCAATTAATGCAAAAATTGCATTAATTGCTGATGATATATATTTCTAGAATGTTATGAAGATTTTTAGAATGTTGAGGTAGTTTGAATTAAGTAAAAAAAATATCAAAAAAGAAGCTGATATGATCAGTGAAATGTGTACTATGACAAATGGCTGGGGTAGGTGGACATGTATTCGGAAGAAGTGGTTTGTAGTGGTAAGATATATATTATACAGTTTGGTTTTTAGAATGTTTGACATTGATTTTTGTTATAGGTGTGTGCCACTTAGGGCTGATCATAAGATTTTCCTGGGTGGAAACCAGTATTGCATGGCCTGCGTCAGGAAATAGCATGCTCAAGCAAAGTTTCAAAGCTGTATCTGTTATAGTTACTGAAAGAAGTGCACCTTAACATAAAACTTAACCAAATACGCAGACGCCGATCAAGGGATGACAATAAGTCATACTGGCTAAAAAGTGGACCTTAACGGAAAACTTAACCAATATACTAAGTTCAAAAAGGGGCATAACTTTTGCAGGAAGCAGCAGAGAGTTATGAAACCTGATATGCTGGGTCATGTTATGATGTAGAACAACTGTATAAAGTTTCAAAGTTGTAGCTTAATAGTTACCTAATATATGAACCTATGACATAGCGCCAATTTCAATACAGCAATTCCAATACAACAACACGATCTTATGGCCAGTCTTTTACCCTCAACATTTTCGACAGCATTTTACCCCCAACCTTTTTAACACGTGCTCCTCCATATGTCACGTGCTCCACCATATGCAGCATCAAAAAGCAACACAAATATCGGCTGCGCGCTCAGGGCGCGCCGCCAATAATTGTGTGTAAACCTCTGTAGCAGTACTCTGAGATGGGATATTTGTATCTATGACTATTTAATATATATGGATTCTGGGGGTTCTGGACCAAACCCAAGTGCAACCATCGAGCCTAAAAATCCAAAACAACCTAAAAACCACTTTTAAGCTTGTTTTTGCATTTTTTTTATAAATCCCCATTTAACAATAATTAAATCAAAATACGTCTAAATTTAAGACATTCTTTATTATAATCTTTAAACGTCCAATAATCGTTCATTTTTCTAATTGAATTTGCAAAATATAAAAACATATTAAACAAACAAAAATATATAAGTATGATTTAGTTATTCTCTTTGTATTTGATATTAACCCAAACAAAAAAAAAATCTTTACTGACCGAGTTAGGTTATTTTTTTGTACTTTTTATACTTTTTATACTTTTTTTATAAATTTTTTATAATCATAAAGGAAGACTGCAAACGAAAACGATAAAAGTAGAGAAAATAAAAATAAAAGAAACAAGCAGCAGCTGGTATGTCTTTTTTTTTTTACACCTGCTACAAGTGTAATATAAAATTTTCTTCTACCAAAGATATTTTTATCTACATGAAAGAATAAGCCGTAAAAGCATGGAACTCAAAAATAACCCATGTATTACGTACAAACACCTGTAGTGTTATAGAAGGTTGGGTTTTAAAAATAATCAAATGGGTCTGCTTTATTAAACAAACTTGGCCTAGGCGTCTCTACTGGAGCTTTTGCCTGTAGTTTAGGTGTCTTTTTTACATTTTTCCATGTTATTCCAAAAACTGATATAGCTTCCATTATAGCAGCATATACATAAGCAGAATTTTTAAAACTAATTAATGTTTTTTCTATATCTTGCATAGAATATGATTGTTTTTGTTCCTCTTTTTTTAAGACAGAATTACTTGAAATAGACTCATTATCCGAAATAGACTCATTATCATCCAAAATAGATTGATTATCTTCTTGTATTTTTAATAAACGAGACAAAAGCTGTGTCTGCTTTCTACTCTCTTCTGCTATAGTTTCCAAATAATAAACTATATCTTCTGGTGTAGGCATTTCTTTTAATATTTTACCTTCTAAGTCATTATACGGTTCAATTTTATCATTTTTATCTTCATTATTTTCATCGTTTTTATCATTTTTATCATTTTTATTATTAACATGATTCCATATTAATCTCAATTTTTCATAACCAATCCTATATCTTTTCATTGCCTGACTTGCAGATATTTGTCCTCTTAATCCACGAAGTTCTTCTATTTGATCTTGTGTTAAGTATCCTCTTTTATTTTCCATGTTTTTTTTTTAAGTTTTATATTTAAACATGTTTTAATATTATTTTAAAATAATATTAAAACGTCTTGATATCATTTGAACATAGTTTAACTATTATTTGAGTATTGTTTAACTATATTTTAATATTTTTTTTAACATACTTTAACATAGTTTAACAGTGTTTGTACACATTAAAACTTAACCAAGCTAATTAAAACTAATCCAAACTAATCCAAACTAATCCAAACTTAAAGCAATGCTAAAAAAAATAGCAAAAAATCCCCCTTTTAAAATTTTAACTAAATCCCAACTTATCCAAACTAAAACTAAACTTGATCAAGCTTAACTCCAATTAAAACCCCAGCTAAATCGATTTAACCCAAACTAATCTCCAAACTAAATCAACTTAAATCAAACTTTTATAACCATATGCATCCGTTTTAACTCCACAATCTCTGACAAATCTCTTAGTATAAAACGGTGACAGTGTTACCTTGTTTACTATTATACCGTAAATTTGATGTCTAATTGACCTTAACATATTCATCTCTTGTGTAAACTTTTTCTTACCAAACAATGCTTCTTTATAATTTTCAAAATTAATATGTTTTTGAATAACATACTTTTTTTACACCTTTTGCTTTCTTAATGAGAACCTCATTTGCTCTCAAAATCGTATACAATTTAGGTCTTAACCCAACATATTCCTCAATTGCAACACCAGCACATTCATCTTTCATTTTACCTAAAACCTTTTTATTTGTGTCATCATGCAACACATGATTTTGAGGATAATCACTTAGATCATACTCATCTTTCATTTCTGCCATATCCTCATAAACATCCTTAGTTTTGATGTTTACTAATAAACTGTCAGTGTCTGTATATAACAAAGAACAGTCAAATCCATATCTTTTTTTCAAAGTATTATAATACCAATCATACATCATATACTTTGATAAATCCAAAACTGCCATCCCAACATAAATCGGCTTATTTAAAGTGCACATGCAAAGCTGACAATTCATCTGAAAATTTAACGTTTATTAAAACTAGGTTTAGATACTATACGTCTTATTTTTTCATTTTCAGATCCATCTGTTTTAACTTATTTTATGTCAGTTTTGTTTCTTAAATTCTCCATTGCCTTGCCAAAAACTGAGTTATTCATTAACTTGTAAAAGTCTTTTTCAAATGCTGATTTAGCTTTTTTCCTAAGTTCTGTGTTTCGATTTATGTACGAAGCCATCCAAGGTTTTTCATCAAATTCTAACACCCTGTGTATTTTCTTTAATTTCATCCCTAATGACAAATACAACTCTATTTTTTTATGATGTATCACATATTTTTCTTTGTCCATCAAATTAGGCACTAATTGTTCATTATCAATCATACTATTATTTTCCAGTAAATCAATTTGATAAGCAGATAACCACTCTTTTTTTACTGCTAATTTTTCTGGGGCAAGTGGATAATCATTGTGTAATTCATGCAGTTCAACGGGGTATTCCAAATCAACTTCTAAAATTTGACCTTTACCTAATTTTGGTGTTAAAATATTTACATCTAAGTTAATCCATTTAAACCCCGAATATGGAAGTGGTTGACTCATAGACCACCCATATAAATTGTTAGCATCATAATACATTAAGTACTCGTTTTCTTCATTAGAGTTATATTTGGAAACATAAGGATTGTTTGCCTTGGCATATCTTTGAGAAACCATGCTTATTCCTCCACGCATCCCTTTTGCATGTCAATGTTTGTTAATAATTCTAAGTTAATTTTTGAGTGTTTTAAGAGAGAATCCCAAGATAATCCAGGTGCAGTATAATAATGCAAAGGATCCAATTGATAAGATTTCATGCATGTTTTTCTGAAAGTTTGGAATATATCCGATAAGAGAGTAACATCAGTTTTTAAGTATAAATCATGATAATCTCCTAATGTTTTACAGTTTAACTCATCCCAAACTTTTTGGGCATGTTCATAATCTTTTAAGGAAATAGATTCACCACTAAGTTTTGAATAAAAAGCTTCAATTGGGGGTAATTGTGTTACCTCAAATCTTTCAAAAGAATCCATATATTCATAAGGATAAACTCCTTTTCTTAGTAGCAAATCTGTGTGTTTTGCAAATTCCTTGCGGGTAATTTTAAAATCTAATTTATCAGTTGCATCTGCTAATCTTTCCAAGGAAGAAGCCATAAATTGAAAACTGTCCAAAAATCTTAACTGTCCAACACTAAATGAAATGTACCTTTCTGCGTTATTCATGTTATTTGGGATGCATGTTATTTTTCCGGTCATTTTATGGATTTTTTGCATAATTAAGTGACTATCATACCCTTTGAGATTATGAAATACGACAGGAATTATAGTTTTATTTGCATTAATTTTCAATTTTAAATTGCATTTTTTATGTGCTGCTCCTCTGTATTCTCCGGTAAAATGACAATGATCTTTTACTTTTGGGTTTTTCTTGGAGTTACATATGGGTTTTTCACATATCCAGCATTCGGATGTTTTGTTAAAATTTGTTTCATTTTCATCTGTCATGATTAACGGTTTTGGGTTGGAAAAGATCTTTTTAATTTTTAATTTTTCAACTTCTAATTTTGTTAAAAACTCTTCAACTGCATTTTCACCTCTAAAAATAACAGTTTCTTCAGATTTTCCATCATACCTAACAACTTGATACCCAAATCCGCATGCTTCGTGTTGATTTGTTATTTGGGATTTGTTTCCAAATTTTTGAGGGTTTGGTTTGATTATACTTTCAAAATCAGCATGAATTGCAAAAGGAACATGCATTTTATTTTGATGATTTATGAAATTTATATTAGATTTTTCCTTAGTTGGCATTTCAATTTTACAAGAATTTTGTTAATATCGTCATAGTTTTCTTTGTGTTTTGTTAGTAGTCCTTTTCCAGAAAATCCCCATAAACAACGATCACAAAAGTAAGTTTGACCTTTGTGTTTGTTTTGGTCATACAGTAATCTGTTTAGGTTTTTTATCCAAGTGTAGTGACTTTTTTCTTTTGTTTCTTTTTCATCTTTTTTGAGTGGTTCAGATATTAAAAGTAAGTTAATTCTTTCAATGGATTTGGGTTGTTCTGATATGCAAAATGGAAATATATTCATTTTCTTTATTCCTTGAGAATAACCGTAAACATTAATAGCAAGGTTATTTTGTTTTTCAACTTTGGATATTTGAGTTGTGGGAGTGGGAAAGTCAATATTTTCTGATTTAAAGTTTAAAGGAGGATATTTTGATAATCTGTCTGAGTGATCTGTTGCTGGGTTTAATGCTGAATTTAAAGAATGAAATAAACATTTGTTATCTTTTTTTTTACATTTATAACTGCTCTTTTATCTGCTAAAACTTTGGGTAATGGAATGTATGAAGAACCTTTTAATGGTTCATATTTTTCTATATTTAAGTAAAACTTCACACAGTGATCAATTTCTAATCCAGACGCAGTGTTTGTAAATCTTTCAAGACTTTCTTGGATTTGTGCAGATGATTTATTGTAAAAATCTTGTATTTGTTTTTTAGAAGAATTTTGTAAAATAGCATTTTGTTCACTGTGTAATACTGCAGTTGTGTATTTTTTGGTTTTACCGTCATCTTTGAATAAATTTACAGTAGACCTAATTGAAACTTTAAACTTTTAATTTCTTTAAGTTCTTTTGTAATTTGTTTGGTGATTTTAGACTTTTTATCTTTGAATAATTTTTGATGATCTTTGTATTCATTAACGTCAATTTCATATGCTTTAAAATAGCCGCAAATGGGGTTATCTACTAGTTTTAGTTTTAAGTTTTCTTTTTCATCTTTAAAGAGTTGTTTGAGTTCTTTTATGAGATTATCTTTTTGTTTTTTGTATTTTTTATCTTTAAAGAGTTGTTTAAATTCTTTTATGAGATTGTCTTTTTGTTTTTTGTATTTGTCTTTTTCACGTTTACGTTGTTTTTCTTTTTCATCTTCAAATAGTTGTTTAAGTTCTTTTATGAGATTGTCTTTTTGTTTTTTGTATTTGTCTTTTTCACGTTTACGTTGTTTTTTAGCACGTCTTCTTTTAAGTAAGTTTTTATATGTTTGATTTTTAATTTCTTTTTTTTCATTTTCTTCTTCAACTTTTACTACTTTTAATCCATTATTTAATGCATCAATGTCTATTTGACCCTTATTAAATAGGGTTAATAAATTTGCTATAATTTCTTTGCCATTCATTGTTGTTTTTTGATATACTAAATTAAAAATGCTTCTTTAATATGTATAGAATAATGATGAATAGCAGAGTTTGTAAGTTCTAAAAAGTTGGTTTGCATGTTAAATGTGAAAAAAAGCCTACAATGGACTCAGATTACTGTAGTTTGCATACATATAGAATAAAAAATAGTAAAGTATTACCGTGTTTAAAGTGTAAAAAAGGCACTTGTGCTAAGTATCAAGTGTGTGTTGCTTGCGGGGCAGATTCAATTAGAAAAATGAATGATTATTGGACGTTTAAAGATTATAATAAAGAATGTCTTAAATTTAGACGTGTTTTGATTTAATTATTGTTAAATGGGGATTTATAAAAGAAATGCAAAATCAAGCTAAAAGTGGTTTTTAGGTTGTTTTGGATATTTGGATTTGTAGGCTTGTTGTGTTCCAGATAACAAATCATCCCTACCATTTTCACATCAGAATCAAAACATCACTATGCACTACTAATATATCCCACCCATGACAATTGAACATTTCCTCCTCAGGCTCAGTGATGTATGTTCCTTAGTCATAACTATATACAATGTAATTCCTTATCTTATTATCTCCATCATGTACAGCCATTCTAACAATAATTTGTACATGTATGCTTTATTTGGTTATATTTATTCCCAACACAATGTCACCCTAACAAACATGTCCAAATTATACGCATATCTTGTGTACTGCAGTATATATACGCTGTTTCTCCAGACCAACTATAATTGGCAATTAATTTTCACATAACATTATGTCATGAAATGTTTGCTGGCAGTGTAAAGTTCTGTTTATTCATCAGATTACAATTGCAAAAGTTCATAACAATTCGTTTTTATATTATACACAGTGCAGTAGATATTAGAGATGAAACCGTCGCCGGAGGCGGACAAATACCCCCCGCTGGCAACTTGTTCGCGGGTGGGTAAACATGCAGGACTTTGTTCTTATAAGATATATAGACATATATTATAGAGAAAAAGCCCGGACAAGAATTTTCTATTTGACTACCAAGTATAAAATGCATTAAAAATACAAAGGGACATAACTGACTGAACAATTATCGAACCGGAACTTCACGACAATATGCGCATCTACACTTGATATTGATCCTTTGTAGCAAGTATTACGACATTATAAATGGGTTTTTAGAGAAATAGCCCGAACAAGAATTTTCTATTTGACTACCAAGTATGAAATGCTATAAAAATACAAAGGGCCATAACTCAGTGGAAAATTACTGAACCAGAACGGCATGATAGTATGCACATCGATACTTCCTAGCAAGTTTCAATACATTCTAACAAGGAGTTTTAGAGTAATAGCCCGGACAAGTATTTTGTATTATATATATATATATATATATATATTAGAAATACAAAGGGCCATAACTCAGTGGAAAATTGTCAAACCGGAACGTCACGACAATATGCGCATTTTCACTCGATATTGATGCTTTGTAGCAAGTTTCACGAAATTATAACTTGGGATTTTAGAGAAATAGCCCGAACAAGAATTTCTATTTGACTACCAAGTATGAAATGCATTACAAATACAAAGGGCCATAATTCAGTGGACAATTATTGAACCGGAACGTCATGATAGTATGCACATCTCCATTTGATATTGATACTTCCTAGTAAGTTTCAATACATTCTAACAAGGAGTTTTAGAGAAATAGCGCGGACTTTAATTTTCTATTTCACTACCAAGTATGAAATGCATTAAAAATAAAAAGGGCCATAACTCAGTGGAAAATATTGAACCGGAACGTCATGACACTCACAGTAGGCACATCTCCACTTGATATTGATACTTCCTAGCAAGTTTCGCTACATTCTAACAAGTAGTTTTAGAGATAGCCCGGACAAGAATTTCGTATTATATAAATATAGGAGAAGTATTTGCGAACAACCAAGGACAGACAACCTTCGGACGAACTAAGGCAGGGCGCCTAGCTATGATGAAAGACACAGAAATCAAACGTATCGTTCACTTCCTAAGAAGGATAGCTGCATCACACGTTGATAAACTGTATTTCACTCGTCTGAAGGCACACTTAACATATACACACATACATACATACAATTATAGCTATTATGTATATATATATATATATTAGAAATACAAAGGGCCATAACTCAGGAAAATTATCGAACAGGAACGTCATGATAGTTTGCGCATGTCCACTCGATATTGATACTTCCTTGGTAACATTCTAAGAAGGAGTTATTGAGAAATAGCCAGGACAAGAATTGCGTCTACGGACAGATATTAGAAATACAAAGGGCCATAACTCAGGAAAATTATCAAACCGGAACGTCATGACAGTACTCGGTATTATGGAAGACGGATGCGGCCATTTCGACTTTTCGCCCTGTAAATAACCCTTTCCACAAGGCGAAAAGTCGCAAACCCAAAAAGAAGGCGAAAAGTCGCAAAGCCGAGATTTTGGGCGAAATTTCGACTCAAAAAGTCGCAAACCCGAAATTGTCAAATTTCGACGTTTCGCC
>JAWPHD010021822.1:0-27040 GCA_037043455.1 Cyrtodaria siliqua
ACTAAAAGGTATGGGTTAGAAAGTCCCAGGGGAACAGAGACCTTGAGTGAGTCATTTGTCTGCCGAAAAGATCATTTACCCAACGTTTCCCTGTACCCTAGTCTATCTTCGGGCATGTAATCAAACCTAAGGAATCAATTTCAATTTGATATTAAGGGTAGGGTGATCCTGGGTTCATCTGATAGCCATTTTATAAAAATGTAAATGTTGATCAGCTGTTTACAATTCATTTGATTCTCCATCACAGATTGGATCGATCACTCTGAACAAGAACAAAGATGGCAAGTCAGAGTTACTGGCCTCACAGCCCGGGGAACTTACGTGACCCTTATCCACAACCCCGGCTCTCTTGTAGCAGGCACTGATAGGTGAGTTTCTAAAAAATACGCTAAAAATATATAGATACATAGAGGATCTTAAACTCGTTCCCATTTCATTAAGATTTATAAAACGAGTTATGAATTATTTTAATTTTAACAAGGCTTTTGGTGAGTTAAAATTAAAAATAATTCATAATGAGTTTCATAAATCTTATATGGAATGGGAACGAGTTTAAGATCCTTTTTATCACATAACATTGCAATCAAATTAGTAAAAATTAATTCAGATAGACATAGAACCGCCACGACGTCAGATTTTAGCGCCAAAACGTCATAAAATATGTGACGTAACGTCGCGTCTCACACATAACGTTGCTTATAAACGAGTTCGTGTTTTACCTCTTTACAAAATAGCAGTTTACGCCAACTTTTTGACAAACCAACAACAATGTTTTGTATAACGTGCATTCTTTTTATAAGCTGTCACAAATAATAAGTTTATGACTCAGATCTGGGTGAATTTGTAATAAATAAAATAGTTTCAGTTAATAAACTTGCGTGTTACAGGTTTAACTCATCCAAACAAAATCGTTCCAGGTTGTATGACACGTGTCATACAATAGAATATTAAATGGGTGTTCGACACTGCTAACAAGATACGTTATGTGATAAAAGTATATACAAACGAAGAATGAATTGGTTGAAGAAAGGTTGAAAAACTATGTCTTTTATTATAAATAAGTTTGTCTAAAAGCTACCGGTCAGCCTACCTGTCCACACCTATCCACAACACCTGTCTACACCTGTCCACACCTGTCCACACTGATAGTTGAGTTACTAGGAGCAGAAGAGGGGTTGAAAACAATGTCTAATTATAAATAAGTTGAGACGAAGGAAGAAGGTTGAATCGTGTATGCCAAGGATAGACTAGTTTTACAGGGATAGACTAGTTTTAATAGTTTCGTCCTTGTTAGACTAGTTGGTCACGTAATGATTCTCGGTTTGTGCTTGCTCTATTTATAAATAAGTTTGCCTAAATCCTGGGAATACCCGTCAACATTTGATTGTCCCTTGAAAGGAGTAGTTTTAGAAGATTTGAAATGAATCTTGATTTTTTATATGAAATTCAGTCTTAAAATTAAGATTTAGCACAAAACTGCCACAAATAGCATTTTTTCAAGCAAAAGAAAGTTGCTTTTCTATTGTGCCAGATTTCTATACTTGTACACTTCAAAAGTTTAACATATCATTAAAGATACACAGTTCTTTTAAGGTTCAATTTATTTTTCAAAGAAACAAAATTTTGACCTAAGTTTTCAATTTTAAACTTATTTATTGTGAAAAATATAAAATAATTTGTATGTTCAACTTGACTGAAAAAATGTAAATGATTGTAATGGTGATGTTTGATAGTGTTGCCCTTGTTGTTGGTAGATTCCTACATCACACTTTCATACGTCTGTATGTCACGCCATTCCCAACATCTCGTACACTGCTTCACAGCATTACTCGAATGTATATCGAAGGTCATCATATTGGTTATGTCATGCTAGCGTGACACGTTTCAGATTCTCGCAAATTTGCCTTCAAAATCAGTTATCTTCAACATTTTGCAATCTCATTTAGCCAATTGCTCCATCTATAGTTTATTTGTAGGAAAGCAGTGATAAAACCTTTATCTGTATTGTAATAACAAACATGCAACGCAAAACATACATCAAACACGTGTGGCTAATGGCCATATTGTTTATAGGAACAGTGCACTATTTTCTGTGCCGTTGCCTTCCGGCTAACAGAATGTCAAGTTTTTAAACAAATCAAAGAGTCGATATACACATGAGGCGGGATCCCGAAGAATGACGGGATTGCCCGATTTTTCCCCGATTGTATGTGACGCTTGTATGGACTACTCCAACTTCTCAACAGATTTTGGCGATACTTTGAAGGTATTATCAGTATGAAGTATCTTTGTGCTTGTCATCGCACTGTACCCGTCCGTCCATTTATTGACTTTTTGCGATGTTATTGTCTTATTTCAGCTAAGCAGGGGCATTCATGTCCACACATTTTTAGTTTTATGTTTATTAGCTCTACTGATCAGAGATCAGCAGAGCTTATGCCGTGGTGCGGCGTCCGGCGTCCGGCTGTCTGTCCGTAAACTTTTTTTTGTAGCGACTTCTCCTCTGAAACTACTGAATGGATTTTCATGAAACTTTACAGAAATGTTGCCCATGAAGTCTAGTTGATCCTAGCAAAAATTCATGTTGATGTGAAATCCAAGATGGCCGCCAGATCTAAAAATAGGTTTTCAAAATACAAGTTTGTAGCGACTACTTCTTGAAACTATAAGTGATATTGATATGGGACTTTTTCTAAAATGATCAGCATGACATGATGTTGGTCTATGTCAAAAATCGTTTTGATTCAATGTTAAACATGGCTGCCAGAGGCCATCTTTGTTTACATAGAGTTATATAGTAAAAACTTGTAGCGACTACTCCTTTGAAACTACTTGACAGATTTTCATGAAACTTTACAGGAATATTGCTCTTAATGTCTAATTGATCCTAGCAAAATTTCAGATCGGCCAGAAATTCAAGATGGCCTCCACAGCTAAAAATAGATTTTTAAAAAAGAAGTTTGTAGCGACTACGTCTTGAAAACTATAAGTGATATTGATATGGGACTTTTTGTAAAATGATCAGCATGACATGATGGTTATAAGAGCCAAACATTATTTTGATTCGACGTTAAACATGGCTGCCAGTGGCCATCTTTGTTTACATAGAGTTATATGATGAAAACTTGTAGCGACTACTTCTCTGAAACTACTTGACGGATTTTCATGAAACTTCACAGGAATGTTGCTCTTGATGTCTAATTGATCCTAGCAAAATTTCAGGTCGCCCGGAAATTCAAGATGGCTGCCATGGCTAAAAATAGATTTTCAAATACAAGTTTGTAGCGACTACTACTTGAAAACTATAAGTGATATTGATATTGGACTTTTTGTAAAATGATCAGCATGACATGATGTTGGTCCTTGTCAAAAATTGTTTTGATTCAACGTTAAACATGGCTGCCAGCAGCCATCTTTGTTTACATAGAGTTATATAGTAAAAAACTTGTAGCGACTAATCCTTTGAAACTACTTGGCAGATTTTCATGAAACTTTACAGGAATGTTGCTCTTAATGTTTAATTGATCCTAGCAAAATTTCAGATCGGCCAGAAATTCGAGATGGCCACCAAAGCTAAAATTAGATTTTTAAAAAAGAAGTTTGTAGCGACTACGTCTTGAAAACTATAAGTGATATTGATATGGGACTTTTTGTAAAATGATCAGCATGACATGATGGTTATCAGAGTCAAACATTATTTTGATTCGACGTTAAACATGGCTGTCAGTGGCCATCTTTGTTAACATAGAGTTATATAATGAAAACTTGTAGCGACTACTCCTCTGAAACTACTTGACAGATTTTCATGAAACTTCACAGGAATGTTGCTCTTGATGTCTATTTGATCCTTGCAAAATTTCAGGTCGGCCGGAAATTCAAGATGGCCGCCACGGCTAAAAATAGATTTTTCAAAAAACAAGTCTGTAGCGACTACTTCCTGAAATCAAAATCAATCAGTAGAGCTTCAAGGTCATTGACCTCTTGTATATAAATGAGGATTCCACACAAACCAGTGTATGTATGTAAAAGCCAGAAAGTTGATGTTTGTTGGTCTTATATATGATGTATTGTTTAGGGCGCTTGTTTCAGCCAAAGGTTTTCTGCAGTAGCTTGAGCAATTTGAATATCACGTCATCAATTGTGTATCATTAGAACTGATCTTTTTAGTGGTAAGGAAAAATACCTTAGTTTTGACAATCGTTTGAGAAATAAATAGTTTACTGCCCAAATGAGTTTTTGATGGGTCTTTTCCCATGTAAATTCCTTGTTGGCGGGACAGCAGAATATTAAGAAATTTAAAACAACTTCAGTTAGCCTTCATATTTTGCTACAGAACTTTCAGTGTCTTAATTTACGAATAGCATACCATTTAAAAACAGTTTTGGATACAATTTTAAAAAAAATATTTATTTTTTCAAATTTTTCATGCAGCATAATTTTGCATTAAACTCTGATACTGCCGCTATGCCCCATCAAAAACAGCTTTCGTGCATGAAATTTGTATTTCTCAACCAATTTTGAAAAGTAAGGTATTTTTATTTACCACTAAAATTTCCGTTTCACTGATATATAACTGATTTAGGTACAAGATAAATTTTGTCTGGAAAGTCCAAAAAACCTTTGGCTGAAACAAGCGCCCCAAACAATAGTTTTATATCTATATTTCAGAATTGAGGAATCAACACAAACCAACTTGATATATGACCCCCTTGTTTCCAGCAGAGCCAGAAATAGCAGTATATCCACAGAAATTGTGGGCAATATTAGAAAGGGGCCAGGACCAGTCCAGGAACATGAATCGGATGTGCTATACGCACTGTGTACACTGGACGGTAATGCTATTTATTCTTAACTGCATAAATATTTTGTGATATGTACAACATTATTGTTCTAAAAGCATTGACCATTACAAAGCAGCCATGTGTTTGTAATATTATAATCTATATATTAAGGAAACTAACTGGAAGACCACGGCTGGCAAGTCAAGCTGCTGCGAACATGTGACCAAAGTATTAAAAAAAATAACTGGAGGAGCATGACCTTATAAGAAGAAATAAATAGAAAGAAAAGTACTACATGTACACCTATACATTTGAAAGTTTTATCGCTTATAGTTATAAAGATATTGTTTTAAGCAAATGTTTAACATTTTGTTTTCCAAGATTATTTTTCCATAATCCTACAATTCAGAGATCATTCAACCGACAATGCCAACACTCCACCGCTGTTATCAAACCATTTAACAGATTCATTAAGAACGTCCTTAGATTTAGTCTGCATATTTGTTGTCTTCTCCAAGGTCACTTGACCAAATATTGTGATACCTTGCTATTTCGTTGTTGTTTTTATTTAAAAATTATTTATTCAATTGAACTTCTTAAACTAATGTAAATAATAGAGATTATTTAACTGCTGGGATCGATTATAGGGAAATCCTTTCACGAGTGGTAGACGTGTGGTTCTTTTCATGAACGAGCGCACGCGAGTGAGTGAAAAAACAAAGCACGTCTACCTTCAAGGGAAGGATTACCCAATAATTGACCCCAGCAGTTAAATAATCTATTTATTACATTTTAAATTACGTTTTTCAAACAAATATTTGCTTTATTGAACGTTATCGGAGGATGACGTCGACGTCAGCAACACTATGTTGACGTCACGCCTCAACGTCGCAACGTAGTTATTATTGTGTTGTGAGTTAGCAACGTTAGTTATTATTGTGTTGTGAGTTAGTTATTAATATTTAGCGATTATGAATATTCTTGCACTAAGAAATCCCGATCTTTCACGCATAGAAATGTAATAAAAAGGTATATTTTAAATGTATTACGCAGGTTCCCTAATGTTGGTTGAGAATGGACGAATTTTGTGGTCGCTCCAGGTGGATCATCAGCTGTTCTCGTTGAACAAACTGGACGTTACGGTACGTTATTAACGCACTTCATGGAGTTTACCATTTACCACCAGTATTTAAATTTAGTAGTACTGTGGCCATTTAAGAATTATTTTACTTTTCTTGTGTTTATGCAGTTTTAAAAACTCGTAGTAAATGGCAAATTTCAAAAAGTAATCACATTATGGTAAATTTGTCGTTCACTACCAGCATTTAAATCGTTTATCACATAACTTAACATTGTGAGAGTGGAATAACACCATTTTATATTTTCGATATACACTAGTTATATAAGTATGCAAATAAGCCTAGTATGCACTGTCAAACAAATCAATAATGACTGTGATGCAATTCCCACAGTTTATGTCGGTTTCGCCTGTTAAAGCGACATTGAAAATGCAATAAAAGTCGATATGTGAGTTATGTGATAAATAGAGTCTTTTGAGATACGGGAAATATCTCCCGAGGTAGAGAAATGGCCCCGATATAAGAACGAGTTGCGGAGAACGAGTTCTTATAATGGGGCCATTTCTCTACCGAGGGAGATATTTTCAGTATCTCAAAAAACACTGGTTATTAAACTACATATTACATAATTTAAAATGATATTTTATTAATATTTCTAATGATTCACGCCTTTTTACACCAGTTTGCATGAGAACGCCAAGATGACGTTACGTCATACAAACAAAACAAGAGGAACCGGAACTCTTCGTTAATTTCCGTAATTGGTATTCCCTAGTGGCGGAATCTGACGACGATGTCGGTAAAAACAATCGGATGTTATTTGGCGTTCCCGCCACTGACGGAAAAGGCCGAGCAATGTTCCGTACTGGGAAATATCTCCCACAGACAAATATGTAATATATAGAATCTAACATTCATTCTCATTCATTATTAAATTAATTAAACTCATTAGCAAAAATGATATAATGCTCGGCAAGAGCCTCTTATTATATCATTTTGCATACTCGTTTAATAAATTCAATAATGAATGAGACTCATGTAAGATCCTCTATATAAACACCAAAAAAAACATGAATGTTTATATTTCCATTATTTTCGAGTCGCTCTAGTACCAACAGTGTGCCTTGGGAGAAGGATAATGATGAAAAAGTGCAAGAGAGACAAGTACCGTCAGCGTAACAACTACCGTCAGCGTAGTTTCAGTGTAATAGCTATTGTCTGTTGAGACACACTAGATGCGTGCCCAGTAGCTGCACTTCCTTGAAAAAATAAGTTTATTTGAGTTTGTTAAAATCAGATCAACACGACATCCAGTATGGTAGCGGTTACTATAAATGATTGAAAACTTTAAAAATCTTCTTCTCAAGGACCTCCGATTTTAATTTTTTTAATTTAATAAGGAAACCCTAGACATGTTGATTCAAATCTTGACTTTTCATAATAATCGTTTCTCTAAAGCGACCTTGGTAGCTCGGTGGAAAGGTCTTTAACTTCTGAGCTACAGATCTCTGCCCATCATGGATTAGATCCCTGGCGGAGGCATGACTGATGGAAAACTTCATCCTTCATCTCATCTCCGTCTGAGGTTACTGTCCCAATATAACCTAACATGAGGTGTTAACGGATCGTAAAACCCCATTTCATTTTATTAGCTCGACTATTCGAAGAATAAGAGAGCTTATGTAATCACCACGGGGTCGGCGTCGGCGTCGGCGTCGGCGTCGGCGTCGGCGTTGGCGTCGGCGTCGGCGTCGGCGTCCCACATCAAGGTTTGCGTGTAAGCTGTGTTTACAAGTCTATATCTCTTACATTTCTTATCCCTAGCACAACCATATTTGGCCATGGGCTTCCTTATAGCATTATCTTGAGGGCTGCATAAACAATTTTGGTTCCTGTAACCCATGGGCTCCCATGGAACCCAAATTATGATAGCCCTTAAAATATGTCTATTTCACATCAAATTTTGCGTGTAAGCTGTGTTTACAGGTCTATGTCTCTTACAATTCTTACCCTAGCACAACCATATTTGGCATGGGCTTCCTTATAGCATTATCTTAAGGGCTGCATAAGCAATTTTGGTTCCGTAACCCCTGGGCTCCCATGGAACCCAAATTCTGATAGCCCTTAAAATATGTCTGTTTCACATCAAATTTTGCGTGTAAGCTGTGTTTACAGGTCTATATCTCTTACATTTCTTGTCCTAGCTGAACTTAATTTTGGAATTGGTTTCCTTATAGTATGTTGTAAAGGGTTGGATAAGTAATTTTGTCTTCTGCAAATTCTGGGCTCCCATGGAACCCAAATTGTGATGGCCCATAAAATGTGCAATAAAGGCAGATCTAGGTTTGCATGTAAGCATTATATAATTTTGGTTTGGGATTTGTCATAGCATTATGCATCTTATTACTTCACCCATATTGGGGCATGGGCTCCCTCCTCCCCCCCCCCCCCCCCCCCCCCAATACCCCCACTCCCCTCCACACCTTTTTTATTTTTTATATTTCTTTATTTTTTACATATTTTGTGTTGTTTTAGTCAATTCTTACACATATATGTTGCAAACCCCCCCCCCCCCCCCCCCTGCCTCTCACCCCTCCCCCTCCCCCCGACTGAAACTTTTTTTTTTTTTTTTTTTTTACATATTTCTTTGTTGTTTTAGTCAATTCTTACACATATATGTTGCCCTCCCCCCCCACCCACCCACCCAAACCCACTCCCGCCTCTCACCCCCGCTCCACCCCCACTCCACCCTCACACCCCACCCCCACTTGAAAATCTAATTATTAATAATTTTTTTTACATATTTCTGTGTTGTTTTAGTCAATTCTTACACAAATATGTTGCAACCCCCCCCGCACCCCCCCCCCCCCCCCCCCCCCCCCCCCCTGCCTCTCACCCCGTCCCCCCCTCCTGACTTGAAACTTTTTTTTTTTTTTTTTTTTTTTTTACATATTTCTTTGTTGTTGTTGTCAATTCTTACACATATATGCCTCCTCCCCCCCCCCCCCACAACCCACTCCCGCCTCTCACCCCCGCTCCACCCCCCACCCCACCCCCCACTTGAAACTATTTATTTTTTTTACATATTTCTGTGTTGCTTTAGTCAATTCTGACACATATATGTTGCCCCCCTCCCCCACTCCCAACCCACTCCCGCCTCTCACCCCCGCCTCCTTCAGCCCCCGCCCCACCCCAACTTGAAAATCTAATTTTTTTTATTTTTTTTTTACATATTTCTGTGTTGTTTTAGTCAATTCTTACACATATATGTTGCAACCTTAACCGCCCCCACCCCCCCAGACCGCCGCCTCTCCCCCCCTTCCCCCCACACTTGAAACTTATTTTTAAAATTTATTTCTTTACATATTTCTTTGTTGTTTTAGTCAATTCTTACACATATATGTTGCCCCCTCTCCCCCTCCCCACCCCCTCCCCAACCCACACCCGCCTTTCACTCCCGCTCCCGCTCCCGCTCCCCCCCCCCCCCCCCCCCCACCCCGACTTGAAACTTTTTTTTTTTTTTACATATTTCTTTGTTGTTTTAATCAATTCTTACACATATATGTTGCACCCCTACCACCCGCCCCCCAACCCACTCCCGCCTCTCCCCCGCTCCCCCCAACCCACCCCCACTTGAAACTATTTTTTTTTTTTTTTTTTACATATATCTGTGTTGCTCTTGTCAATTCTTACACATATATGTTGCCCCCCTCCCAGCCCCACACCCACCACCACCCCCGCCTCTCACCCAACCCCCACACTTGAATTTTTTTATTTTTTTTACATATTTCTTTGTTGTTTTAGTCAATTCTTACACATATATGTTTCTTCATTCACCACCCCCCACTCCCCCCACCATCCACCCCCACCTCACTCCCATACCCACCCCGCACCCCACTCAAAACTCGAATTTTTATTTTTATTTTTATTTTTTATTTCTGTGTAGTTTTGGTCAATTCTTACACATAGTTATGTTGTGCTCCCAACCCCACCCCACATTGTTGTAGCCTTGTTTTCTGATGGCATATACTAGCTATAAATTTATTATTCTCTGAAAAATCGAATAGTCGAGCTGCGCTGTTCTCCGACAGCTCTTGTTTCTCTACAGGGTAACGGTAAAGATGAGGTCGTGTGTTGTTCCTGGGACGGACAGACGTACATTGTGAACCATGGCCGAGAGGCAGTGAGGTACCAGTTTGAGGACAGTGTCGCGGCATTCACAACAGGTATGTTTTACCTCATCTGCAAATGTTCCAACTCCACTGTCACGTATCTGCAGCTCTCCAACATCAATGTTACTTTGCCATTAGATTTTCTTTTTAAAGACATAAAAACGGTTTATATCATATGAACATTATCTGTTTCATAAGAACATAAAAATCATCTATTTCATATGAACATAAAAATAATCTTATTTCATGTCAACATTAAAATCTTAACTCTTTTTGTTTTGAAATCACTTTAAATCTCACAATTTTACAATAAAATATTAAAGGTATAAAGGCCCCTACCAAGTTTGTTCAAATTGTGACCCTGGGGTCACATTTGGCCCCGCCCCAGGGGTCACATGTTTTATATAGACATCTATAGGGAAATACTTAAAAAATCTTCTTTTTTGAAACTTCAAGAGCCAGAGGTTTAATATTTTGCATTTACTATAAGCTTATGGTCCTTTAGGTGATCGATTTAGGGCCAATTTGGCCCTCTTGTTTATTATAAATTCATCCGGATCTTAGTCATAATTATTTATTATTAGTTGTTGGTAAATAAGTTTAACATTTAAAAGTCAACGTAAATTGCTCTTTTGTAAAGTGATAAAATGCAAACTCTTTGATACACAAGATTGTGAAGGTTATGACGTCATATAATGTTTTGGCGTCAAAGGACCTACTTTTATGACGTTTTGGTGCTAAAGTTTGTCTGACGTCGTGGCGGTTTTATGTCCGTCTGAACTAATTTTTTTTACATTTTGACTGAAGTGTTATGGGATAAAAAGAAAGGATCTTAAACTTTTTTTTAACGAGCCTTTCGGCAGTAATTCAAAACTCGTTTCATAAATGTTATATGAAATGGGAACTCGTTTAATATCCTTTATATACTGTATTCTCATATAACTTGTAGAATAAATTTCAGGACAGGACATTAGTCCGCTTTTAAGAGACTGGGGCCAGGGCCCTCCGGACGGGGAATTTTGGCCCCTGACATGGCCAAACAAGTGCCCTGAATGTACAAATAGGAAACAAAGGAAGGATGAACCAGTTTGATTATTTTCATATAAGCACAACTGAATTAGTCAGGATTACTCTTCAACTTTGTCAGTTCTGTTTTCAAGAAAGTGTTATGTCCCTTTACGTGTTACCCCATTTAAATTACAGAAAATCTAACACCGGTAACACTCAGAAGCACCGGAATATATCTACGTAACACCTGTCACAAGGTGTTAACATTCTGTGGAAATTGCATTTTGAATTCATCTATTAGGTCAGAGCTTAAGCGACATTGTTTTTTCCTAAGTCGCATATTTAGTAACGGTGCATTGTTGTAAAGAGAAAAATAATTGTATTATATTTTAATTTGCTCCAGTTAGTTTGTCTGTAAACTCCATCAACATCCCTGTTTTGTGTATGCCACACCCAACAACAAAATCTGAGCTCTTCTCTACCTACTGTCCTATGAAACCTTCTCACCTCTCACTGCTGCGGGTTCGAATCCCACTGGGAGCTCGACTTGTAAAGTGTCGATTCTTACATATAGTGGGGGGTATACAGTACTGGTTTTGCGGAAGAAAATGGGTGATCTGCATCTAAGACAAAAAAATTGACCATCATATATTGCCTAACATGTGCTAAAAATGACGTACAACACCATTCGGACAAACAAACAAACATTAATGTTAATTAATTTTTTTGTGCAGGTTACTTTGCTGTGAACACGATTGACAATGTTCCGTGTTTCGTGTATGCGACGTTCAACAACCGCATATATATCTACTACAACATCAGTCTCCCACAAGTGGAGTCGACCAACCTGATAGAGGTGATGGACAAGAGTGAGGAAACCCGCCAGCTGCTGGCTAAACTCAATATTGACTGTAAGTTATCCTAGTTTATTGCCTTTTTCAATCAAAGTGCTGAAGGCACTGATGGGCGGTGCTTTTTTGTAAGTGTTGGAATGGATGGGAAATGGAAGTGCTGTAAATGTAACTTCCATGGTTTGTTTTTTACATTCAGTGATGTTTCAGATGATTGATATTCATTACCAATTTCATATTTAAACATATTTTAGTTAACTCATATGGCCCGAATTAGCTTCCGTAGATTTTTTTCTGAGCAAGCTCTTCAGCGAGGCATAGTATATTATATAGAGTGGAGTCTTGGAGTGGAGTCTTGGAGTGGAGTGGAGTGAATAATTGGAGTGACCTTGGAGTCACATTTTGGAGTAACCTTAGAGTCAGATTTGGAGTGAATATTTTGGATAATTATCAATTTAATATTTCTGAATGATCCTCACAAGGTGCACAGTTCCTAACATACTCAGTACAGCTGCATTGTCCCATGAGACATGTGCTAACCTTAATGTGAGGGACAGACCATCTAAAACAACATAAATGAACTTGGATACCCAAACATTAACCCCAGTATTGAAGCATTATGACCCTTTGGCCTGACATAAACTAGTCCCGAGGACCAACTAATCTTAGGTCAGGACACTGACATCCAGTGTCAGGGGTATACAGGGTTCCAATATGTCCAATATGTCAGTCATACTACAGAGACTGAAAACAAAAAGCATTAAAGTTTATGGGAACTTAGAGCTCTCTCGGCCTAACTGTTCACAAACATGGATTTTTTTAGAACATGTAGTAACAGTGACGAAGTTAAAATTAGATGTGCAGTTTTGGAATTAGTTGTTGAAATTGGGTAGCTTAATAGACACAGGCATTTTAAAGAATTATTTAATAAATAAATAAGTGTATGTGCAAATGAAGTAATCCATGTAAATGTATCAGTTTCTAAAAAGTTATTAATTGTAAGAGAAATTAAGACTTCAAGTTTAGACTGAAAAATTGACTCCAAAATATTCACTCCAAATTTGACTCCAAGGTCACTCCAATTATTCACTCCACTCCACTCCACTCCACTCCAAGACTCCACACCAAGACTACATTCTATATAATATACTATGCCCTTCAGGGAGCACTGACTGTTCTGTTTTTAGTAACATGATACACTTTCTATTATACACATACCGTCTGCTTGTAGCACGATTATAACTGAGTTATAACCTTTTAAATGACCTAAATAAATAATAAATTGCCTTTATTCTAAACATTGTTTCTTATTTAGGGCATCAATTAATTAAGCGGCCTTTTGTTTACAAACACCGACTGATCGTCTGTCAAAATGCGTCATAAGCTCTTGCGTATTAATACATAAACAATCTAAGCATTTACTTAGGAGAATATTTGTTAATTACACAGTAAGCGAACACACATCATCATTTTCTGTCAGTGATCACATAATATCGAATTTATTAAAGGCATGCATGAGAGACTACTTCTTCTAGCGTAGTGTTGCATAGTATTGCATTGTGCTGTTAGGTTTGTCACATTCCTAAAATTCCATTGAAAACTCTCATTATACCTCTGACGGTGCTTTAGCACCTCCAAAAATGTGCAATATTATCCATTTGTGTTTTTTCCTTACAATTTTATTGTTTGCTAATTTTGTTGATGACTATAATTCATTGCTATTTGTTGATTACCATTTTCTCATGTTGTTTGTTGATTACCATTTTCTCATGTTGTTTGATAATATTTTCACTGTGCTATTTGTTAATCACCTTTTTCCCATGCTATTTGTTGACTACCATTTTCCCCGTGCTATTTGTTGGAATACCATTTTCCCGTGCTATTTGTTGATTACTATTTCCTCATGCTTTTTTCAGCGCCAAGTAACAAGCAGCTACAGGACCTCTATCACTGGTGTCTATATGGCTGGGAGAGTAAATCATGACCGCTATGTGAATTATTAACCTTTTATTTCCAAAAGTGAGAGATTTTCATTTTTTATATGAAATAACATTGTTTTAAGTGAGGTTTTGTGTTAAAAAAATAAATCAGCAACTGTCAACAGAAAATAGTTGGGTTTTGAGGAGGGTTGAAAGATATGACATAAAATGGAGGGTCAAAGACATCCAAATACATGACACACATGTTAAAGCCAGCAAACATTTGTGGCCGGGAAAGTATATGATTATACGTGTAGGAATAAAAGAGATGGCTAGAGGTTAGCAAAGTCAGTATGAAGAAACTGACTAAATACATTACATGTATGTTGGACCGGGAAAAAGACGTATACAGAGGTTCGTACAAGTGCAATATTTACTCGTTAAAGTGGTAAGATAGTGGGGAAGGCAGAATCAGCTCCGTGGTCGAAAGGTTAACAACGTTGCATTGTAAACTTTCTCGCCTGTCACCGCTGTAGGTTCGAATCCCAGTGGTAGCTCAACTTATAAGTGCGAAAGTGTCATTCTTCCGGATGGTGGGAGGTATACAGTACTGGTTCTACCCAGAAATAAGTAGATGGTCTGTCTTCACCACAAAAAATCGGAAAAAATACCATCATACATAGCCTAAAATGTGCTGAAAAATTACGTTTAAACACTAAACAAACAAGAATCACTTAAACTCGGTGTTAGAACAAACTAAGTTAATGTCTGGCAAAAAAGCTGATGACAAATATTTGCACATAGAGGATAGTGTTACTCAAAGGGTAACAGTTGAAACAACTAAAAAATGCCATGACAAATATTTGCACATAGAGGATAGTGTTACTCAAAGGGTAACAGTTAAAACATCTGAAAAATGCCAGTATGCATTATAAATGCAGTAATGCAAGTGATACACTAGAAATCATGCCCTACACGTCAAACGAAGTGTGGATAAATTTTCGCTAGCTGTAGCAATATCAAGTTTTTTCTTAATGGCTGCCAGGTGGGTGATTTACACTCTGATGTCGGTTAACTGACCAGCTAGTTTCAGCAATCCCCAATACAACAACAGAAGGAAGAACTAAGAATCACTACTACTTGTATAACATTGCCTGTCACTGTCAGAATAACAAAGGCAAGCCTGCAGTGTAATCAGGACCAGAGAATCACGTGGGAAACCTTAGAAAGACTGTTTTTTACAATCTGTATTCATTGTGTTTATCAACGTTTACCTGAATAATAATGTCAGTTAATTTATTATATACCCTGTAAAAATGTTTGTATTTTTTAAGTTCAGTCTGTATTTGAAAGTATGGTATACATATAAATTGTATATATTTATACCAGTATTGTTTTTTGCATCCTTTTGCGTTTTCCTTATAACACAGAAGATCAAGTCAATAACATCAATAACAACATGCTGAGCACACAGAGGTGTACTATTTGCATTCAGTCAACAGTCTATTAAATCATTTTAGAATAATTTATTATTTGAATTTTGTGTTTCTGGATTTCAAAAACCTCATTACTCAATATCAAGTAAAACCTCAATGTGTTCTGAAAATGTAATGAGTTTTAAATTAACTGGTTTCATTGGTCCAATTTGTATCACTGAACCAATCAGAATGCTTCATTCATATTTTCATTTTGTTGTTTATATCATGACTTCACTTTCTGGTATTATGACATCACGTCATGCCATTAAGATGCAACTCAGTGTGTTCCGAGAACTGACTGAGCATTTAAATTGCTGTGAGAAACAGATTAAGACTGTTTGTATCTCTCAATGAGTAATGAGTTTCTTGAAACCAGAACATAAAATTCTAAATGTTGAAAAATTCTTAAATGATTTAATACACTGTTTCACTTGATTCTTTCTGTCGAAAAAAATTGATGTTTAGTTTCGAATAAACATAATTTTTCAAGGCAGCAGAGATGCAGATCACGTGTCCAGTGTCTCGATTTTTTTTTTGGCTATTTCACTGTCTGAAAATACACTGACGGTAGTTGTCTCTCCTGCACTTTTTTCGTCATTATCATTCCCCCAATAAATACTGAAAAGTGGATCCCTTGGAAGCAACAAACACAAACAGGAGTTTAAAGTAGCAGACTCGGTTTTATTGAGTCTGTTAATGAGAGGTAATGTAAAGTGCTACACCTCTCACGCCTCCTATCACCGGTTTAAGCGATATTCTACTTTAAAGCCACAAAGATTGTACTTGATGATTCCAAAGGACCAGTAAATAATAACACTACTGATTTGTAGTCGGGCCGACTTTTTACGGCTGCCACACAGCACTAAACAAACGCTAGTGTGAATGTCAAAAAATACTGAAAAGTGGATCCCTTGGAAGCAATAAACACAAACAAGAGATAAAAGTAGCAGAATCGGTTTTATTGAGTCCAAGCCTTTGTTGGTTCTATAGCGACATTCTCCCAAGGCACATTGTTGTTGGTACTATAGCGACATTCTCCCAAGGCACATTGTTGTTGGTACTATAGCGACATTTTCCCAAGGCATGTAATTGTTGGTACTATAGCAACATTTTCCCAAGGCATGTTATTGTTGGTACTATAGCGACATTTTCCCAAGGCATGTTATTGTTGGTATTATAGCAACATTCTCCCAAGGCACATTGTTGTGGGTACTATAGCGACATTTTCCCAAGGCATGTTATTGTTGGTATTATAGCAACATTTTCCCAAGGCACATTGTTGTTGGTACTATAGCGACATTTTCCCAAGGCATGTAATTGTTGGTACTATAGCGACATTCTCCCAAGGCACATTGTTGTTGGTACTATAGCGACATTTTCCCAAGGCATGTAATTGTTGGTACTATAGCAACATTTTCCCAAGGCATGTTATTGTTGGTACTATAGCGACATTTTCCCAAGGCATGTTATTGTTGGTATTATAGCAACATTCTCCCAAGGCACATTGTTGTGGGTACTATAGCGACATTTTCCCAAGGCATGTTATTGTTGGTATTATAGCAACATTCTCCCAAGGCACATTGTTGTTGGTACTATAGTGACATTTTCCCAAGGCATGTTATTGTTGGTACTATAGCGACATTTTCCCAAGGCATGTTATTGTTGGTACTATAGCGACATTCTCCCAAGGCATGTTATTGTTGGTACTATAGCGACATTCTCCCAAGGCATGTTATTGTTGGTATTATAGTGACATTCACCCAAGGCACGTTATTGTTGGTACTATAGCGACATTTTCCAAAGGCATGTTATTGTTGGTATTATAGTGACATTCACCCAAGGCACGTTATTGTTGGTATTATAGTGACATTCTTCCAAAGCACGTTATTGTTGGTACTATAGCGACATTCACCCAAGGCACATTGTTGTTGGTATTATACTGACATTCTCCCAAGGCACGTTATTGTTGGTACTATGAGACATTCTCCCAAGGCACATTGTTGTTGGTACTATAGCGACATTTTCCCAAGGCACATTGTTGTTGGTACTATAGCGACATTCTCCCAAGGCACGTTATTGCTGGTACTATAGAGACATTCTCCCAAGGCACGTTATTGTTGGTACTATAGCGACGTTCTCCCAAGGCACATTGTTGTTGGTACTAAAGCGACATTCTCCCAAGGCGACATTCTCCCAAGGCACATTGTTGTTGGTACTATAGCGACATTTTCCCAAGGCATGTTATTGTTGGTATTATAGTGACATTCTCCCAAGGCATGTTATTGTTGGTACTATAGCGACATTCTCCCAAGGCACGTTATTGTTGGTACTATAGCAACATTTCGCAAGGCACATTGTTGTTGGTACTCTAGCGACATTTTCCCAAGGCATGTTATTGTTGGTATTATAGCAACATTCTCCCAAGGCACATTGTTGTGGGTACTATAGAGACATTTTCCCAAGGCATGTTATTGTTGGTACTATAGCGACATTTTCCCAAGGCACGTTATTGTTGGTACTGTAGCAACATTTTCCCAAGGCATGTTATTGTTGGTATTATAGCAACATTCTCCCAAGGCACATTGTTGTTGGTACTATAGCGACATTTTCCCAAGGCATGTTAATGTTGGTACTATAGCGACATTTTCCCAAGGAATGTTATTGTTGGTATTATAGTGACATTCTCCCAAGGCACGTTATTGTTGGTACTATAGTGACATTCTTCCAAGGCACGTTATTGTTGGTACTATAACGACATTCTCCCAAGGCATTTTATTGTTGGTATTATAGTGACATTCTCCCAAGGCACGTTATTGTTGGTACTACAGTCGATTACGGTTATTTGCATAGCCCATTGGTCAAGAAAATATATGCGATTAACCGGAGTATTCGAATAGCCGAAATTGAACATTTTGTACATGCAGTGATGCACTTTTCTACTTTCGTTTTACTGTCCGATCTTTTTATATTTCTCTTACTGTTCTGTTAATACTTACATAGACACTCCATAAAAGCGAGTTAATTCTATGTAATATGTTGGAAATGATTATTATTGTGCATATTTGATAGTTTTTATGCAGTATTTGAGCAGTATTTATGCGTAAGTATTTGTTTTCTTTCAAACTTTCAGAATCTACGTCCTAATGCTATGGCTTGCTGTGTGAGCTACACAGCCGTGATAATAACACGAAAGGTTTATTTTATTTATTGAGTAACCTCTATGAGCTACTCAATGTCATATGGATCTCTACTGACACTAGCAAACTGAGAGCAATACATAATTAACAACACATTGCATTACAGCCAGCGTACAAACTAATTAAATCGTGTATGCTAATTGGTGAGCGATTGTCACGGCGTGTAAGCTTTACGGAAGCCGCACAAAATTGGCAAACTTTCTCTCGGCCAGTCACTAATTAGCACCTTTTGTCAATCAATTTTCCTCGGGCTTATCTCTGTGACCGCGTCAATCAATTAACAGCTGAAAAATACAGGTAAAATTGACTTTCAGTATGCAATTAGCCAGATATTCGTTATGCAATTATCCGATTTTGACAAAAACCTATGCGATTATACAGGTTTTTTTACATGCAAAAGAATACAAATGGTTTTGTGTTTCAAAACTTTATGCAATTAACCGAAATATGCAATTAACCGATATGCGATTAAACAGAATCGACTGTATAGTGACATTCTCCCAAGGCACCTTGTTGTTGGTACTATAGCAACATTCTCCCAAGGCACATTGTTGTTGGTACTATAGCGACATTCTCCCAAGGCACGTTATTGTTGGTACTATAGTGACATTCTCCCAAGGCACGTTATTGTTGGTACTATAGCGACATTCTCCCAAGGCTTGTTATTGTTGGTACTATAGCGACATTCTCCCAAGGCTTGTTATTGTTGGTTCTGTAGCGACATTCTCCCAAGGCACATTGTTGTTGGTACGTTAGCGACATTATTCCAAGGCACGTTATTGGTGGTACTATAGTGACATTTTCCCAAGGCATGTTATTGTTGGTACTATAGCGACATTCTCCCAAGGCTTGTTATTGTTGGTTCTGTAGCGACATTCTCCCAAGGCACATTGTTGTTGGTACGTTAGCGACATTATTCCAAGGCATGTTATTGTTGGTACTATAGTGACATTCTCCCAAGGCACGTTATTGTTGGTAATATAGTGACATTTTCCCAAGGCACGTTATTGTTGGTACTATAGTGACATTCTCCCAAGGCACGTTGTTGTTGGTATTATAGAGACATTCTCCCAAGGCACATTATTGTTTGTACTATAGCGATATTCTCCCAAGGCATGTTATTGTTGGTACTATAGAGACTTTCTCCCAAGGCACGTTATTGTTTGTACTATAGCGATATTCTCCCAAGGCATGTTATTGTTGGTACTATAGCGACATTCTCCCAAGGCACGTTATTGTTGGTACTATAGTGCCATCTCCTAAGGCATGTTATTGTTGGTACTATAGTGACATTCTCCCAAGGCATGTTATTGTTGGTACTATAGCGACATTCTCCCAAGGCTTGTTATTGTTGGTTCTGTAGCGACATTCTCCCAAGGCACATTGTTGTTGGTACTATAGCGACATTCTCCCAAGGCATGTTATTGTTGGTACTATAGTGACATTCTCCCAAGGCACGTTATTGTTGGTAATATAGTGGAATTTTTCCAAGGCATGTTATTGTTGGTACTATAGTGACATTCTCCCAAGGCACGTTATTGTTGGTAATATAGTGGAATTTTTCCAAGGCATGTTATTGTTGGTACTATAGTGACATTCTCCCAAGGCACATTGTTGTTGGTACTATAGCGATATTCTCCCAAGGCATGTTATTGTTGGTACTATAGTGACATTCTTCCAAGGCACATTATTGTTGGTACTATAGCGACATTCTCCCAAGGCTTGTTATTGTTGGTTCTGTAGCGACATTCTCCCAAGGCACATTGTTCTTGGTACTATAGCGACATTCTCCCAAGGCACCTTATTGTTGGTAATATAGTGACATTTTCCCAAGGCATGTTATTGTTGGTACTATAGCGACATTCTCCCAAGGCTTGTTATTGTTGGTTCTGTAGCGACATTATCCCAAGGCACATTGTTGTTGATACTATAGTGACATGTTGGTACTATAGCGACATTCTTCCAAGGCACATTATTGTTGGTACTATAGCGACATGTCCCAAGGCACGATATTGTTGGTACTATAGCAACATACTCCCAAGGCATGTTATTGTTGGTACTATATTGACATTTTCCCAAGGCACGTTATTGTTGGTACTATAGAGACATTCTCCTAAGGTACATTATTGTTTGTACTATAGCGATATTCTCCCAAGGCATGTTATTGTTGGTACTATAGCGACATTCTCCCAAGGCACGTTATTGTTGATACTATAGTGACATGTTGGTACTATAGCGACATTCTTCCAAGGCACATTATTGTTGGTACTATAGCGACATGTCCCAAGGCACGATATTGTTGGTACTATAGTGACATTCTCCCAAGGCACTTTATTGTTGGTACTATAGCGATATTCTCCCAAGGTACGTTATTGTTGGTACTATAACGACATTCTCCCAAGGCACGTTATTGTTGATTCTATAGCGACATTCTCCCAAGGCACATTATTGTTGGTACTATAGTGACATTCTCCCAAGGCACGTTATTGTTGGTTCTATAGCGACATTCTCCCATATTGTTGGTACTAGGGCAGTGGAAAAATAATGTAAATACAAGAGTTGATTCACATTTTTATACCCCTGCTAAAGAAGTTTGATTGGGTATATAGGAGTCTCATTGTCGGTTGGCCGTTCTGTTCAAAATCTTGTCTGCACTATTTCTCCATAACCTCTGATGGATTTTCATGAACTTTATGAGAAGCATCCATATGAAGTGGAGGTGTGCATAATAAGATCTGGGACTATTTTGACAATGCTGGAATGTGTAAAATCAATATTACAGAGTTATTGCCCCTGAAATAATGGTAAAGGAATTCCTTCTTGTTTACGCAATAACATTAATATTTGTGCACTTGTGTGTACTTTAATATATTTAAGAACTGATAAGCCTTTTGTCAGAATTTACGCGGTTTTAAACGCCAGTAGTATTCATCCAGTGCTTCCTTGTCTTGCTCTGATTCTTTCTGCCTCTCTTTGATACTCTCTATAAATGAGGCATCATCTGGAATGGACAGCAGAGTGTCGGCGGTCTGTGATGTTGAAGCAGTTTCTTTTCTCACTGTTGACTTTGGAGTAGATTCTTCTCTCGATGGAGACTTTGGAGTAGATTCTTCTCTCGATTGAGACGTTGGAGTAGATTCTTTTCTCGATGGAGACTTTGGAGCAGGTTCCACTCTCACAGGTGACTTTGTTGCAGCTTTCTTTGCCTTCCCATAGGTTCTCCCTTGACCATGCTGTCTTCCCTCCTTGAATCCAGCATCCCAGTCAGTTCTTATTACCCGGTCATTCAGTCGGGTGCCATTGATGTTATGCACAGCCATTTCTGCATCGTTCCTGGTATCATATTCCACAAAACAAAAATATGATAAATTTGCTGCTTAATGGTAAAACGCTGCAAAAAGGCGAATCAGTTCATATATTTACATTATTTTCACATCACTATAATATCAATAATACCATGCCTTGGGAGAATGATAAACTAGAAATGTGTCTATGGGACAAGGATTCCCCCGCTATTGCTTCATATAGTAATAAGGAAATGGGACAACATTAATTTTATGAGTTTTTTACTATTCTAAGGAGCATAACTCTGGAATTACTGAGGTGATGCGATTAACGAACTTTGCCAAGAAATTGTGCCAACGTACAGTTTGAAAAAATGTTTGGAGAAGATTGGATAACAATTACCCAAGTTATGAGCCAGGCAACATTAATTTCATGATTTTTTACTATTCCAAGGGGCATAACTCTGGAATTACTGAGGTGATGGGGCTGATTATTTTACTTGGCCAAGAAATTGTGCCCATATACAATTTGACAAAGTTTGGAGAAGATGGATAACAATTACCAAAGTGAGGATCCGGACAACATTTATTTTGTGAATTTTTGCTATACTCTGGAATTACTGAGGCGATGGGGCAGAAAATTGATCTTGACTGAGACATTGTCTCCAGATAAATTTGACCAAGATTTTATAATAATTACCTAAGTTCGAGTCGGGACGACATTTTCTGCACCAACAGACAGACAGACAGACAGACGGTGAACATTATACGCCCTTAAAAGAATGGTGGGGTCATAAAAAAGTGCAAGAAAGACAACTACCGTATTTTCAGACAGTAGAACTGCCATTTTCTATTGAGACACTGGCATGCACAGTAGCTCCGCCTCATTAAAATCAAATTGTTTTCAACTGAAAGAATCTAGTAAATGTAAATATTCACAAATAACCTGGTTATTGTGAAAATTCCAGTTGCTTGTGGCCGAGGTTTTCCTAAAGAAATGTAATAAAAACCCAACAAAAAGCAGACGAACAATATCATAACACAGGTACAGGTGTAATGTATGGAACTGTAATAGAGATGTTACAAGTGAGTTGGAAAATCTGATTAAAGTCTCACATGTGGCTTCCTGTCAACTAAATATCAAATTGCATCTTTGCCACCGGAAAAATTTATGGGTTTAGTATGTCTGTAAGTTCAGCAAACATTGTGGCTGTGTTCTGTACTTGTGATATCTTCTGATATATATTATTAATGAGTGGGTGTTTATACAAGTATAGTATAATAACGAGAGACACGGAGTTATGTTATGATGTTTACTACACAAGCTAAAGATAGGAACTGACCAGCAATGTATGATTGACAGATGGAGAGGAGGAGCTAAGCTAATTATCAATGATTGTAAGATGTCCATGACAGTACTGTACTATTGAAAAATATCGCGTTAAAAACATCGCAAAATCTGTATTTCACATTTTTTGCATGCAGAAATGTTTGCGAAAATACATTTCAGCACTTTCCGCTATATAACACATAGTAACAGGAGGTCAATGACCTTGAAGCTCTACTGGCAGGTTCTAAAAGCTAGATCAGCATTCCTGTGAAGTTTCATGAAAATCTGTCAAGTAGTTGCAGTGTAGTCATTACAAGTTTTTATATATAACTCTATGTAAACAAAGATGGCCACTGGCAACCATGTTTAATGTCGAATTTTGTTACGCTCAGCTACACATCAAGAGCAACATTTCTGTTAAGTTTCATGAAAATCCATCAAGTAGTTTCAGAGGAGAAGTCGCTACAAGTTTTTCAAAGATCAGCAGAGCTTATGCCGTGGTGCGGCGTCCTGCCGGCCGTAAACCTTTTTTTGTGGCGACTACTCCTCTGAAACTACTTGACGGATCTTCATGAAACCTCACAGGAATGTTGCTCTTAATGTCTAGTTGATCCTAGCAAAAAATCTAGGTCGGCCGGAAATTCAAGATGGCCACCACGGCTAAAAATAGATTTTAAAAATGCGATTTTGTGGCGACTACTTCTCAAACAAGAGGTCAATGACCTTGAAGCTCTACTGATTGATTTTGATTTCAGGAAGTAGTCGCTACAGACTTGTTTTTTGAAAATCTATTTTTAACCGTGGTGGCCATCTTGAATTTCCGGCCGACCTGAAATTTTGCTAGGATCAATAAGACATTAAGAGCAACATTCCTGTGAAGTTTCATGAAAATCCGTCAAGTAGTTTCAGAGGAGTAGTCGCTACAATTTTTCATTATATAACTCTATGTAAACAAAGATGGCCGCTGGCAGCCATGTTATACGTCAAATCAAAACGATTTTCGACAAGGACCAACATCATGTCATACTGATCATTTTAGAAAAAGTCCCATATCAATATCTCTTATAGTTTTGAAGAAGTAGTCGCTACAAACTTATTTATTTTAAATCTATTTTTAGCTGTGACGGCCATCTTGAATTTCCGGCCGACCTGACATTTTTCTAGGATCAACGAGACATCAAGAGCAACATTCCTGTGAAGTTTCATGAACATCCGTCAAGTAGTTTCAGAGAAGTAGTCGCTACAAGTTTTTACTATATAACTCTATGTAACCAAAGATGGCCACTGGCAGCCATGTTTAACGTTGAATCAAAATAATTTTCCACAAGGATCAACATCATGGCATGCTGATCATTTTAGAAAAAGTCCCATATCAATATCTCTTATAGTTTTGAAGAAGTAGTCGCTACAAACTTGTTTATTTTAAATCTATTTTTAGCTGTAACGGCCATCTTGAATTTCCGGCCGACCTGAAATTTTTCTAGGATCAACGAGACATCAAGAGCAACATTCCTGTGAAGTTTCATGAACATCCGTCAAGTAGTTTCAGAGAAGTAGTCTCTACAAGTTTTTACTATATAACTCTATGTAACCAAAGATGGCCACTGGCAGCCTTGTTTAACATTGAATCAAAATAATTTTCCACAAGGATCAACATCATGTCATGCTGATCATTTTAGAAAAAGTCCCATATCAATATCACTTATAGTTTTCAAGAAGCAGTCGCTACAAACTTATTTTTTAAAAATCTATTTTTAGCTGTGATGGCCATCTTGAATTTCTGGCAGATCTGAAATTTTGCTAGGATCAATTAGACATCAAGAGCAACATTCCTGTAAAGTTTCATGACAATACGCCAAGTAGTTTCAGAGGAGTAGTCGCTACAAGTTTTTACTATATAACTCTATGTAAACAAAGATGGCCGCTGGCAGCCATGTTTAACGTTGAATCAAAACGATTTTTGACAAGGATCAACATCATGTCATGCTGATCATTTTAGAAAAAGTCCCATATCAATATCACTTATAGTTTTCATGAAGAAGTCGCTACAAACTTGTATTTTAAAAACCTATTTTTAGATCTGGCGGCCATCTTGGATTTCACATCAACATAAATTTTTGCTAGGATCAACTAGACTTCATGGGCAACATTTCTGCAAAGTTTCATGAAAATCCATTCAGTAGTTTCAGAGGAGGAGTCGCTACAAAAAAAAGTACGGACAGACAGACGGACGAACGGACGCCGCACCACGGCATAAGCTCTGCTGATCTATGATCAGTAGAGCTTAAAACATAAGTAATATTGATTTGGAACCTTTACCAAAATGACTGGCACGACATGTAGTTGGTCCTAACCAAAGTTAATTTTGATTGGATGTCAAACATGGCCACCCATATTTAAACTTCACAGGCAGGTTGCTCTTTATGTCTAGTTGATCCTAGCAAAATTTCAGGATGGCCGGAAATTCAAGATGGTTGCCACAGCTAAAAATAGGTTTTTTAAAAAATCTATTTTTAGCTTTGCCAGCCATCTTGGATTTCATATCAACATGAATTTTTGCTAGAATCAACTAGACTTCATGGGCAACATTTCCGTAAAGTTTCATGAAAATCCATTCAGTAGTTTCAGAGGACTAGTCGCTACAAAAAAAAGTTTACGGACAGACAGACGGACGACAGACACAGCATGAGCTCTGATCTTTGATCAGTAGAGCTAAAAATCATTGTGTTTTGTTGAACACTGTGTAAAAATATCAATATTATAGTATTTTCTTTCATTCTTTAGCAAGTGTTCAGTCGCGGAAATTCATTGTAGAGGTAAATGTGATTTTTGATCCTGTTGTGTCATTTATCTCGGCAATTAATTTTATGGAGAGGATCTCTATAAGCATTTTGCTTTCGTTCCAATCCATTTACCTATTGTATGTAACAATTGTATAATGCGTTATCTTTGAAATAAAATATGTTTAAACCAATTATTAAAGCCAACAGTGAAAACTGTGTTAAATAAGTCTTTTCATTCCTTTGAATTGAGATTATGTATTGTTATTGATAATTATTCTTTGTTGCACAATTACAATTCATTTATCAATCTACAGCAATAAAAACAAGAGGTCAATGACCTTGAAGCTCTACTGATAGCTTTTTAATAGCTAGATCAACATTCCTGTGAAGTTTCATGAAAATCCGTCAAGTAGTTTCAGAGGAGTAGTCGCTACAAGTTTTCATTATATAACTCTATGTATACTGAAGGGATAAAGAAACGCAGGGTAAACTTTGAAGATGATTCTAGGTAAGATGTCGAGTATTGACGAGAAGTTCCCAGCATCAGTCCATTTCAATTTCACATTACAGGGGTCCCCTTCAGTTCCCTTCAATTACTCCTAAATCACTTACCAGACACAAATCATTGTTTTTGAAGTTTGTTCTGCATGCATTAATCTTCATTCTTAATTGAACATTATACTCGACATCTTACCTAGAATCATCTTCAAAGTTTACCCTGCGTTTCTTTATCCCTTCAGTATAAACAAAGATGGCTGCTGGCGATTATGTTTAAAGTCAAAGCAAAATAATTTTTGACAAAGATCAACATAATGTCATACTGATCACTTTAGAAAAAGTCCCATATCAATATCACTTATAGTTTTCAAGAAGTAGTCGCTACAAACTTGTATTTTGAAAATCTATCTTGCGCCCATCTTGAATTTCCGGCCGACCTGAAATTTTGCTAGGATCAATTAGACATCAAGAGCAACATTCCTGTGAAGTAGTTATAGAGGAGTAGTCACTACAAGTTTTTACTAGATAACTCTATGTAAACAACGATGGCCGCTGACAGCCATGTTTAACATCGATTCAAAACTTTTTTCGACAAGGACCAAATCATGTCATGTTGATCATTTTAGAAAAAGTCCCATATCAATATCACTTATAGTTTTC
>JAWPHD010021823.1:0-27032 GCA_037043455.1 Cyrtodaria siliqua
CCGGACGTAACCTACATTTTGTGGAAAGAGACCAGAAATCCTGCACATGATGTTAGAAGTTTCATGAAAATCCGTCAAGTAGTTTCAAAGGAGTAGTCGCTACAAGTTTTTACTACATAACTTTATGTAAACAAAGATGGCCGCTGGCAGCCATGTTTAATATAGAATCAAAACGATTTTCGACAAGGACCAACATCATGCCATGCTGATCATTTTATGAAAAGTCCCATATCAATATCACTTAGTCTTCAAAAAGTAGTCGCTACAAACTTGTTTTTTAACAAGAGGTCAATGACCTTGAAGCTCTACTGATTGATTTTGATTTCAGGAAGTAGTCGCTACAGACTTGTTTTTTGAAAAAATATTTTTAGCCGTGGCGGCCATCTTGAATTTCCGGCCAACCTGAAATTTTGATAGGATCAATTAGACATCAAGAGCAACATTCCTTTGAAGTTTCATGAAAATCTGCCAAGTAGTTTCAAAGGAGTAGTCGCTACAAGTTTTTACTATATAACTCTATGTAAACAAAGATGGCCGCTGGCAGCCATGTTTAACGTTGAATCAAAACAATTTTTGACAAGGACCAACATCATATCATGCTGATCATTTTAGAAAAGTCCCATATCAATATCACTTATAGTTTTCAAGAAGTAGTCGCTACAAACTTGTATTTTGAAAAATTTTTTTAGCCGTAGCGGCCATCTTGAATTTCCGGCTGACCTGAAATTTTGCTAGGATCAATAAGACATCAAGAGCAACATTCCTGTGAAGTTTCATGAAAATCCGTCAAGTATTTTCAGAGGAGTAGTCGCTACAAGTTTTCATTATATAACTCTATGTAAACAAAGATGGCCGCTGGCAGCCATGTTTAACGTCGAATCAAAACGATTTTCGACAAGGACCAACATCATGTCATGCTGATCATTTTAGAAAAAGTCCCATATCAATGATCTCTTATAGTTTTCAAGAAGTAGTCGCTACAAACTTATTTTTTAAAAATCTATTTTTAGCCGTGGCGGCCATCTTGAATTTCCAGCCGACCTGAAATTTTGCTAGGATCAATTAGACATCAAGAGCAACATACCTGTGAAGTTTCATGAAAATCCGTCAAGTAGTTTCAGAGGAGTAGTCGCTACAAGTTTTCATTATATAACTCTATGTAAACAAAGATGGCCGCTGGAAGCCATGTTTAAACGTCGAATCAAAACGATTTTCGACAAGGACCAACATCATGTCATGCTGATCATTTTAGAAAAAGTCTCATAGCAATATCCCTTAGAGTTTTCAAGAAGTAGTCGCTACAAACTTGTTTTTTAAAAACCTATTTTTAGATTAGGCGGCCATCTTGGATTTCACATCAACATGAATTTTTGCTAGGATCAACTAGACTTCATGGGCAATATTTATGTAAAGTTTCATGAATATCCATCAAGTAGTTTCAGAGGAGTAGTCGCTACAAATAAAAGTTAACGGACGGATGGACAGACGGACGGACGGACGGACGGACAGACGGACGGACGAACGGACGCCGCACCACGGCATAAGCTCTGCTGATCTCTGATCAGTAGAGCTAAAAATGTATTTTTTCCGTGGCGGCCATCTTGAATTTTCAGCGGACCTGAAATGTTGTTAGGATCAACCAGACATCAAGAGCAACATTCCTGTGAAGTTTCATGAAAATCCGTCTAGTAGTTTCAGAGGAGTAGTCGCTACAAGTTTTTATTATATAACTATACGTAAACAAAGATCGGCCATGTATAATGCCGAATCAAAATGATTTTTGACAAGGATCAACATCATGTCATGCTGATCATTTTAGAAGAAGTCCCATATTAATATCACTTACAGTTTTCAAGAAGTAGTCGCTAAAGACTTGTCTTTTAAAAACCTATTTTTAGCTGTGGCGGCCATCTTGAATTTCCAGCCCATCTGAAATTTTGCTAGAATCAACTAGACATCAAGACCAACATTCTGTGAAGTTTCATGAAAATCCGTGACGAAGTTCTAGAGGAGTAGTCGCTACAAGTTTTTACTATATAACTATACATAAACAAATATGGCCGCTGACAGCCATGTTTAATGTCGAATCAAAAGATTTTCGACAAGGACCAACATCATGTCATGCTGATTATTTTAGAAAAAGCCCTATATCAATATCACATTTAGTTTTCAAGAAGTAGTGGCTACAAACTTTTTTTTTTTAAATCTATTTTTAGCTGTGGCGGTCATCTTGAATTTCCGGCCGACCTGAAATTTTGCTAGGATCAACTAGACACCAAGAGCAACATTCCTCAATCCGTCAAGTAGTTTCTGAGAAGTCGTTACAAGTTTTTACTATATGACTATGTAAAAAGATGGCCACTGGCAGCCATGTTTAATGTCGAATCAAAATGATTTTCAACAAGGACCAACATCATGTCATGCTGATCATTTTAGAAAAAGTCCAATATCAATATCCCTTACAGTTTTCAAAAAGTAGTCGTTACAAACATTTTTTTAAAAATCTATTTTTAGCCGTGGTGTCCATCTTGAATTACCGGTCCAACTGAAATTTTGCTAGGATCAACTAGACATCAAGAGCAACATTTCTGTGAAGTTTCATGAAAATCAGTCCATTAGTTTCAGAGAAGTAGTCGCTACAAGTTTTTACTATATAACTCTATGTAAACAATGATGGCGGCAGCCATGTTTAACGTCGAATCAAAATGATATTCGACAAGGACCAACATCATGTCATGCTGATTATTTTAGGAAAAGTCCAATATCAATATCACTGATAGTTTTCAAGCTTGTTTTTTAATAATCTATTTTTAGCTTTGGTGGCCATCTTGGATTTCACATTAGCGTGAATTTTTGCTTGGATCAACTAGACATCATGGGCAACATTCCTGTAAAGTTTCATGAAAATCCATCCTGTAGTTTCAGGAGTAGTTGCTAACAAAACAAGAGGCCCAAGAGGGCCTGTAGACGCTCTACTTGTATGATGTGATTCAAGAACATAAACATGGAAGAGGCCAACCCAAGAAACATGTTTCCTATATATAACTCTATGTAAACTTTGGGTTATCGTGGCGGCCATTTTCAATAATTTTGATTATTTGACGATAATGAAAAACACAAAGTTGATAGAGACTAACCCAAGGAACATTCACAAGAATGGAATAAGTGGTTTAGGAGATGTCGTTTGAAATTTCCTTAAATTTGACCTAGTTTTAGCCATTGCGGCCATCTTGGATGACTGGCGGCCGTGAAAAACACAAATCTGAGAGGGACTATCCCAAATATCATTGCGATTTAGTTTGATCAAAATCCTTCAAGCGGTTTCAGAGAAGATGTCATTTTTAACCTTTTCCTATATAACTCTATGTAAATTTGGGGTCGCCGTAGCGGCCATTTTGATTATTCGACGATAACGAAAAACACAAACTTAATAGAAGCCAACCCAAGGAACATGTATATGATATTTCAGTAGAATGGAATCAGTGGTTTCAGAGATGTCGTTTGAAATTTACTTAAATTTGACCTAGTTTTAGCCATAGCGGCCATCTTGGATGACTGGCGTCCGCAAAAAAACACAAATCTGAGAGGGTCTATCCCAAATATCATTGTGCTTAAGTTTCATCAAAATCTTTCAGGCTGTTTCAGAGAAGATGTAATTATTAACCTTTTCCTATAAAACTCTATGTAAACTTTGAGTCGGCGTGGCGGCCATTTTGATTACTCGACGATAACGAAAAACACAAAATTGATAGAGGCCAACCCAAGGAATATGTATAATGATATTTCAGTAGAATGGAATAAGTGGTTTCGGAGGAGATGTCGTTTGAAATTTCCTTAAATTTGACCTAGTTTTAGCCATGGCGACCATCTTGGATGACTGGCGGCCCGCGAAAAACACAAATCTGAGAGGGACTATCCCAAATATCATTGTGATTAAGTTTCATCAACATCCTTCAAGTGTTTTCAGAGAAGATGTGTTTTTAACCTTTTCCTATATAACTCTATGTAAACTTTGAGTCGCCGTGGCGGCCATTTTGATTATTTGACGATAACGAAAAACACAAACTTGATCGAGGCCAACCCAAGGAACATGTATGTGATATTTCTGTAGAATGGAATAAGTGGTTTCGGTGATGTTTGAAATTTCCTTAAATTTGACCTAGTTTTAGCCATGGCGGCCATCTTGGATGACTGGCGGCCGCGAAAAACACAAATCTGAGAGGGGCCCTCCCAAGTAAAATTGTGATGAAGTTTCATCAAAATCCTTCAAGCGGTTTCAGAGGAGATGTCGATTTTATAAAATTGCTAACAGACGGACGACGGACGAAACGTGATTGCATAAGCCCTCCTGGCCTTTGGCCAGTAGAACTAAAAATTACGGACACCCGCACCACGGCATAAGCTAGATCAGTAGAGCTAACAATATCTGTGGGGAAAACTGGTTTTTTTGGAGACCGATTTTTGAACCAGTAAAAAACGCATTCCTCCATCATGTTAGCTAGTGTTCATAAATAAACCTAACTTCCTACTGCTGTTAAATTGACATTTTTCTATACAGATTCCTAAGTCTAAGATTTAAATCTAGAAGGATGCCATCTTGCTTACAGGAAGTGTCTCTTTCTGAGATTCAAAGATTCGCCTCATGTAATTTCGTACTTTTTCTCGAAAAAATAGGATTTTTTTTTTTATGGTTGGCGAAAACGGCCCAAAAATCTAGGATCGGTCGGATAACCGGAACCACACATATTATTTGATTTGGCCTGATGTATAGGAAACAAGTAAGTGACCTTGTTCAATGTAGAAGAGGTTAGTGATCTTGATTGAATTGAATGAATTGGGGTTTTAAGGCGCACCAACACATGAAAAGGTTATATGGCGCCTAAAGGCATGAACATGCCAGGCTCATCTTCCATGTACATCGAGATAAAATATGGAAAATGGGCCTAGAACCTTCTCACCCTGAATTGCAGAGTTGCTGCAAATTCTATCGTAGAAACTCCATTTACGCTGGAGCCACGTTATTGTTTTTCTGCCACTGCTCTTTTGATGCGAGCGAGATAGCACCTGAAACAATGCAGGGATCATGATGAAGACCTTTAATGAACATGAACAAAAAATGATAAAATGATCATGAATTTGGGGGGATTCTACCCCTCTGCCTACACCTCCAAAGGGATCTGCAGTGGCCCTATTCTTTGCCCCGTGACCAAAAGGGGGCCCCCGGAAACCACACGGGGCTAATGATCTTGAAAAAATGTCTGCATGACCATTAGTGATCTTGAAAAAATGTCTGCATGACCATTAGTGATCTTGAAAAAATGTCTGCATGACCATTAGTGATCTTGAAAAAATGTCTGCATGACCATTAGTGATCTTGAAAAAATGTCTGCATGACCATTAGTGATCTTGAAAAAATGTCTGCATGACCATTAGTGATCTTGAAAAAATGTCTGCATGACCATTAGTGATCTTAAAAAAATGTCTGCATGACCATTAGTGATCTTGAAAAAATGTCTGCATGACCATTAGTGATCTTGAAAAAATGTCTGCATGACCATTAGTGATCTTGAAAAAATGTCTGCATGACCATTTGTGATCTTGAAAAATGTCTGCATGACCATTAGTGATCTTGAAAAAATGTCTGCATGACCATTAGTGAACTTGAAAAAATGTCTGCATGACCATTAGTGATCTTGAAAAAATGTCTGCATGACCATTAGTGATCTTGAAAAAATGTCTGCATGACCATTAGTGATCTTGAAAAAATGTCTGCATGACCATTCGGTAAAGAAGGACTGTCAAATAATATGAGATCATAAAATAAATTTTACCTCATTTATAAAGAATAATTAAGTTATATTTATTGAGCTTATGCGATAGGGCGTTGTCTGTAGTCTATTCTCCATGTATCCTTTGCAGTCCTCTTGTTATAACTGGTATCTGCAGGCCATGTCTGTGTATAAAAGGGGCATTTGTGTTTTAATAGCAAACTCACCAGCCATTCTGTATGCATTTCAGAGAGTAAAAATACACCCGAGTGCTCATGTCGCTCACCTTGCACACATCGCTCGCATGCATTTTACAATGCAAATTAGGTAGTTCTCACGTCGCTTACCTTGCTACCCTTGCTAACACTGCTCAACTCGCTCACGTGAGATCTACCTAATTTGCATGTTAAAATGGACGCGAGCATTTAGGACCAGGTTAGATCTCATGTGAGTAGCAGCTCATATGCAACATGTTAGCAAGTTTTGGTATGGGAGTCTCCTATAACTTTCCTTTTTTCTTCTCTTTTGATCTATTCCAGGCTTTCCGCGCTTTTCATAGGGAACACTTTCCAGGGTTTCTGGGCTCTTTCCACTGTTTCCGTGTTTATAGGGAATTTCTTCCAGGGTTTTCGGCGTAAATTTTCCGGGGATTCCAGGGTTCACTTTCCTGGTATTCTAGAGTTTCCAGGGAACGCATATTATAATTTTCCGGCAATTTCTTTTTCTGCATTTTTTTCAGCGTACCCAGGAACATTACATGGAAACCCCTGGAACATTTTCACCTGGGTATTTTCACTGGAATATTTTCAGCCAGGATATTATGGCCATAAACACTGACCCCAAGTTGCATCAAAACTGGATTATTATTGTGGACACGCCGATTTGCCCCCTGGCTTTTGCTGACAGGTCACCAAACGTAGTGTTGATAAATTTCGTTCAACCGCGATAAAAAAATATTGTTTCCCGCACGGTGAAACCCAATTTTTTTATGGGTTGAAAAAATTTATCAACACTCGTTGGAGACCTAATTCTTGTCAGCTACTTATAAAAGTGCAATATAAACGGTAATCAACTTTTTTGCCTGAGAGAATACACACACAAATAACTGTGGTTGAAATCAATAACCGAGATGGTATGAACGGATGCATCAGTTGATTATTTGTTTAATATGTTAAGTGACCATTTTTTCCTTGCAAATTTTATAATCACCAGCCTGATTAGTAACAACCAACTATTATGTTGACTAATTAAGGAAATTACAGCAAATTAGACATGAACACATGAGATTTTATGTACCTACACGTAAATGTAATGACATTTTTTAAACCTACACGATGCTCATATTCTCAGACCAACATACAGAAGTCGTTTTAAATCTGCTATATTTTGGAATCACATTTTTATATTCTACAACATACAGGTAGACGATATTGAATAACACATGCTTTATCAACACAAATGTCGTTTATAATTTGATTCTTTATTAATTTAAAATATACTGAAAGGAAAAAGAAACGCATAATCAAACAAGAGGTCAATGACCTTGAAGCTCTACTGATTGATTTTGATTTCAGAAAGTAGTCACTACAGACTTGTTTTTTGAAAAATTATTTTTAGCCGTGGCGGCCATCTTGAATTTCCGACCGCCTGAAATGTTGCTAGGATCAATTAGACATCAAGAGCAACAATCCTGTGAAGTTTCATGAAAATCCGCCAAGTAGTTTCAGAGGAGTAGTCGCTACAAGTTTTCATCATATAACTCTATGTAAACAAAGATGGCCACTGGCAGCCATGTTTAACGTCGAATCAAAATAATGTTTGACTCTGATAAGCATCATGTCATGCTGATCATTTTACAAAAAGTCCCATATCAATATCACTTATAGTTTTCAAGATGTAGTCGCTACAAACTTCTTTTTTAAAAATCTATTTTGAGCTGTGGCGGCCATCTTAAATTTCTGGCCGACCTGAAATTTTGCTAGGATCAATTAGACATTAAGAGCAACATTCCTGTAAAGTTTCATGAAAATCCGCCAAGTAGTTTCAAAGGAGTAGTCGCTACAAGTTTTTACTATATAACTCTATGTAAACAGAGATGGCCGCTGGCAGCCATGTTTAACGTTGAATCAAAACAATTTTTGACAAGGACCAACATCATATCATGCTGATCATTTTAGAAAAAGTTCCATATCAATATCACTTATAGTTTTCAAGAAGTAGTCGCTACAAACTTGTATTTTGAAAAATTATTTTTAGCCGTAGCGGTCATCTCGAATTTCGGCCGACCTGAAATTTTCCTAGGATCAATTAGACATCAAGAGCAACATTCCTGTGAAGTTTCATGAAAATCCGCCAAGTAGTTTCAAAGGAGTAGTCGCTACAAGTTTTTACTATATAACTATGTAAACAAAGATGGCCGCTGGCAGCCATGTTTAACGTTGAATCAAAACAATTTTTGACAAGGACCAACATCCTATCATGCTGATCATTTTAGAAAAAGTCCCATATCAATATCACTTATAGTTTTCAAGAAGTAGTCGCTACAAACTTGTTTTTTAAAAACCTATTTTTAGATCTGGCGGCCATCTCGGATTTCACATCAACATGAATTTTTGCTAGGATCAACTAGACTTCATGGGCAACATTTCTGTAAAGTTTCATGAAAATCCATTCAGTAGTTTCAGAGGAGTAGTCGCTACAAAAAAAGTTTACGGACAGACAGACGGACGACGGACGCCGCTGATCAGTAGAGCTAAAAATTGCCTATACTACACTATTATATACACCAAATTCCACGTAATATTCCAGATATACATACAAAATGTGTTTTGTACAAAAAGGGGCTACAACTAATTACAGAAATGACAACTCTTGTCATGTTGTAGACCTTTTAATCAAAGTATACTTTGTTATATGAAATTCACAAATTTTGAAGTTTCTCTTGAAAAGGTCCAGTCATTTCAGTACTGTATTTCATATTAAGAGATTGCAACGTTTAAAGCCTAAGTTTATTCACCTGCTTGAGCTTAATGCGCATTGTGTCGATAATAAAACTTTAAAGGGGTAACCATTGGTGTGTTTGGTTCTGTTTAAACCTTCTTTCCGAAAGGACAGGTCTAATGCCACCTTGTACCATTCGATTAGCAGTAGCATATTAAATATACAATATATAGAGGAAATACCCATTATGCATTTCTTTTTCTTTTCAGTATATATACATTCCCTTCTGCTACTCATCAATCTAGGTCATACATGCATCATGAATATGCACATAACCTGGACTGTTTTATCAATTATTTACAAGCTTTTGATGACTTTTAGTTCAATGCAGTAAACATTTCTAAACCAGTCCGGTCAAGACTGTCAGCAAGGTCAAGACTGTCAGAAAATAGATCGGCGAAATTTGGAAAACTATTTCTGACAGTAGAAATGGAACCAGGACCAAAAAATCTTATCAGGTTTATTACTGAATTATTAATTTAATACATGTACATAATATATGTAACTGTAATGTCTGTTGTAACTTTCGTGCGATTCACCACAAACTTAACATCGAGAAACACAGTGATCACTTTCTACCGAGACTGCATTTTACAATCGCGGTGATTATGACAGTCACGGAGAATCTCAGTGATATTTTCGGTAACAATCCACAGTAAATTCATGGTGATTTTCTGCTGTAACTAAAAATCGCTCATGATGACACTGCGGAAAAGTCGTAATCCACATGCTACCATCTGTTCAGTGTTGTCCAGGATCTCACTGATTACCTATAAAATGGCATTATTATTATTAACATCAGGAACTTTGAAGAAACTTGACACAGAGGGGCAATTTGGAACATGTCACAATTTCTCTTTTTCAATAGCCTGACTTTTCAAAATATAACGATCTTAAAATGCATTGGCAAGTGCCTAAATTAATGACAGTCATTAAGAGTTGGCTTGTAATTTGTTGCTCAACTCCCAGAAAGGATATTTCATTAGACAAAAGAGAGCCGGCAATGATCACCAGACTTAGTTTGATGCTATTTTTTACATAATTTTCTCACATTTGGCAATATTTAATGAGATTTTCTCCATTTTTACACCAATCTAAAATTATCCCTGAACCAAATTGTCATTTTGAAAAGAACTGCACAATTTCATGTCCACCAAATAACATGATTCCTCAGTTTAAGGAAACCCACACCCTTTTTTAATATACATTACATAAAAGGAAACGCTCACCTTCCACAAATGAATCTGCCTCTGAAATGTAATTTAACACATCCTTAAATATTTCATTGATTTGTTTCTTTGCTTGGCCAAACAGTTTCAGGGGAGAATTTGGTGACATCCTGCCAGTGCCATTTCTGCCATTGCCCATGCTTCGTTGACCAGAGGCCCCTGCATCTCCAGAACCTAAATAAACAAGAAGTATACTCTGAGAGTAGCCATTCTCTGCCACAGTATTTTTTCGCTATGTATGGCCTTGACTTTGATATTTAAGACATGGGTGGTGGTGCGGTGTGTGCATGTATGATTTATGTACACTATTAATTTTGCCACATATAAGAATAATGTGAATTGTTTAAGATTTTCATATGATACCTATTATATGATAATAACAAGAGGTCAATGACCTTGAAGCTCTACCGATAGATTTTGATAGCTAGGTCAGCATTCCTGTGAAGTTTCATAAAAATCTGTCAAGTAGTTTCAGAGGAGTAGACGCTACAAGTTGAAGATTTTACTATATAACTCTATGTAAACAAAGATTGGCCACAGGCAGCCATGTTTAATGTTGAATCAAAATAATTTTCGACAAGGATCAACATCTTGTCATGCTGATCATTTCAGAAAAAATCCCATATCAATATCACTTACAGTTTTCAAGAAGTAGTCGCTACAAATTTGTTTTTAAAAATCTATGTTTAGCCTTGGTGGCCATCTTGAATTTCTGGCCGACCTGAAATTGTGCTAGGATCGACTAGACATCAAGAGTAACATTCCTGTGAAGTTTCATGAAAATCCGTCTAGTAGTTTCAGAGGAGTAGTCACTAAAAAAATTTACTATACAAACTCTATGTCAAACAAAGATGGCCACTGGTGCCCAGGTTTAATTTTGGTTCAAAATAATTTTCAACAAGGATCAACATCATGTCATGCTGATCATTTTAGAAAAAGTCTCATATCAATATCACTTACAGTTTTCAAGAAGTAGTCGCTACAAACTTTTTTTAAACAATCTGCTTTTAGCCATGGCGGCCATCTTGAATTTCCGGCCGACCTAAAAAATTCTGGGATCAATTAGACATCAAGAGCAACATTCCTGTGAAGTTTCATAAAAATTCGTCAAGTAGTTTCAGAGGAGTAGGGGGCACTCCACAGTTTAATGTACAGTTCTCAATAATCAAACACATGACAAGCTCTTAGCCTGAATCCTTGAGCAAAAATAAATCACATCATCATTGTGTCATACATTTCTTAGAAGACAATAAAATTACACATGTTTCCATACCAAATAAAAGCATCAAAAAGCATTTTCTGTACAACTTTAGTCCCATTTCTTTAAGATTACCCCACCCCTCAAAACATGCTAAAAATGCAATTTTCCTAAGCATATCAGGGTCATGTCTGCACTCATAATGCTCTTGCATATCAGGAAATGCTAAGTTGTACATACCCTATCCGGCATTGTAAAAAGTTATTCCATGCTGATCTCCCCGCGAGTCAAAATCAGCCATTTTGCCTACTTTTTGGAAGTTTTTGCTAGTTGAGCATTTTTCTATTTATAGCCTCCAAAAAACCCAAAGAATGCATATTCCAATACACCAAACGAAACTTAGAAGTACTCAAAACTGAAAACAACATCAAACATGTGCTTCATAATTATTATAAATGCCATCCATGGACCCAAAAGATGCTTAGTTGATTTCTTTCTGATTTACACCATGGACATTTGTGGGAAACTGAGGACTGCCCCCTTAAGAGAAAGTTGTCCGTTAAAAAAAAATTGAAACGCCCCTTTTTCCATTTCGCGAATTAATTCCGGGCGTCTTGACATACAAATTATTGCGATTGTCCAAAAATTGGCCTAACAGCACCTTTTTAAGATAACACTGAAATAGCCCGTTTAACAGCTTTTTTGCAAACATTTTTTCTTTCGGTCTGTTTTTTTTTCCATATCATGAAAAAGGTCTGAAATGTGCAATCAGAAGTCATTTCCACTCTAAAAACTTGCCTCCTATAACCCGATTTATATAAAGTCGCTATATTATGCGTTTTTTTGTTTTTTTAACGCGACACGACATAATGACTTCATGTAACATGACGTCATGCCACATGCTATTCTATGTTTAACGTCATCTTACTATGACATCAAAATACCATAGCAACCGGTACTTAAACGGGACATTACCATTAATTAGCAAACTGTCAATATAATGAAACAGTGTTAAGGCAAACCCAAGAATTACACCAATGGTTAGATTTTAAATGGCAAAAAGCCCACCTCAAACTTAGAAAATCCTACTAAAATTGCATATACCAACCGCAAGACATATGGGATCTTGAGATATCGCATGTTAGATATCTCACGATAAGTTGCGATACATCTTGAGAAATTGTAAGATATATCTCAATTTATTTTGAGATATCAATGACTCAAGACACATTGAGATATTTCAAGATAAATTATCTCAGAACAACTTAAGATATCTCAAGACAGTTATCTCAAGATAAATTGAGATATACATTGAGATATCTTGAGATTAATTGAGATATGTCAATACAAATATCTCAATATAAATTGAGATATCTCAAGATAAAATGTGATATATCAACATGGAGTATCTCAAGATAAATTAGACATATATTGAGATATCTCAAGATATGGAGCATCGCGGAGTATTACAATATACATATTTTACTGAGTCGTTCATAATCTCGGTTTCGTAGCAATGCGGGTTTGCCTTATCGACAAATTACATTCTAACCGAAGTAGTTCTCTTCGCAAACAAACCGAATGGTAACAAACTTTGAAAATATGTTGAAATACAGACAAAAAATACTTCATTTGACTGTTTTAGTAAAAAAAGGTTGGACCCTTAAGGGGGCACTCCACAGTTTAATGTACAGTTCTCAATAATCAAACCCATGACAAGCTCTTAGCTTGAATCCTTGAGCAAAAATAAATCACATCATCATTGTGTCATACATTTCTTAGAAGACAATAAAATTACACATGTTTCCATACCAAATAAAAGCATCAAAAAGCATTTTCTGTACTTTAGTCCCATTTCTTTAAGATTACCCCACCCCTCAAAACATGCTAAAAATGCAATTTTAGCAATATTTCAAATGTCAATAAATAAAAAAAATGTATTTTCCTAAGCATATCAGGGTCATGTCTGCACTCATAATGCTCTTGCATATCAGGAAATGCTAAGTTGTACATACCCTATCCGGCATTGTAAAAAGTTATTCCATGCTGATCTCCCCGCGAGTCAAAATCAGCCATTTTGCCTACTTTTTGGAAGTTTTTGCTAGTTGAGCATTTTTCTATTTATAGCCTCCAAAAAACCCAAAGAATGCATATTCCAATACACCAAACGAAACTTAGAAGTACTCAAAACTGAAAACAACATCAAACATGTGCTTCATAATTATTATAAATGCCATCCATGGACCCAAAAGATGCTTAGTTGATTTCTTTCTGATTTACACCATGGACATTTGTGCGAAACTGAGGACTGCCCCCTTAAGGGAAAGTTGTCCGTTAAAAAAAAATTGAAACGCCCCTTTTTCCATTTCGCGAATTTATTCCGGACATCTTGACATACGAATTATTGCGATTGTCCAAAAATTGGCCTAACAGCACCTTTTTAAGATAACACTGAAATAGCCCGTTTAACAGCATTTTTGCAACCTTTTTTTCTTTCGGTCTGTTTTTTTTCCCATATCATGAAAAATGTCTGAAATGTGCAATCAGAAGTCATTTCCACTCTAAAAACTTGCCTCCTATAACCCGATTTATATAAAGTCGCTATATTATGCGTTTTTTTTTTATTTTAACGTGACACGACATAATGATGTCATGTGACATGACGTCATGCCACATGCTATTCTATGTTTAACGTCATCTTACTATGACATCAAAATACCATAGCAACCGGTACTTAAACGGGACATTACCATTAATTAGCAAACTGTCAATATAATGAAACAGTGTTAAGGCAAACCCAAGAATTACACCAATGGTTAGATTTTAAATGGCAAAAAGCCCACCTCAAACTTAGAAAATCCTACTAAAATTGCATATACCAACCGCAAGACATATGGGATCTTGAGATATCGCATGTTAGATATCTCACGATAAGTTGCGATACATCTTGAGAAATTGTAAGATATATCTCAATTTATTTTGAGATATCAATGACTCAAGACACATTGAGATATTTCAAGATAAATTATCTCAGAACAACTTAAGATATCTCAAGACAGTTATCTCAAGATAAATTGAGATATACATTGAGATATCTTGAGATTAATTGAGATATGTCAATACAAATATCTCAATATAAATTGAGATATCTCAAGATAAAATGTGATATATCAACATGGAGTATCTCAAGATAAATTAGACATATATTGAGATATCTCAAGATACGGTGCATCGCGGAGTATTACAATATACATATTTTACTGAGTCGTTCATAATCTGGGTTTCGTAGCAATGCGGGTTTGCCTTATCGACAAATTACATTCTAACCGAAGTAGTTCTCTTCGCAAACAAACCGAATGGTAACAAACTTTGAAAATATGTTGAAATACAGACAAAAAATACTTCATTTGACTGTTTTAGTAAAAAAAGGTTGGACCCTTAAGGGGGCACTCCACAGTTTAATGTACAGTTCTCAATAATCAAACCCATGACAAGCTCTTAGCCTGAATCCTTGAGCAAAAATAAATCACATCATCATTGTGTCATACATTTCTTAGAAGACAATAAAATTACACATGTTTCCATACCAAATAAAAGCATCAAAAAGCATTTTCTGTACAACTTTAGTCCCATTTCTTTAAGATTACCCCACCCCTCAAAACATGCTAAAAATGCAATTTTAGCAATATTTCAAATGTCAATAAATAAAAAAAATGTATTTTCCTAAGCATATCAGGGTCATGTCTGCACTCATAATGCTCTTGCATATCAGGAAATGCTAAGTTGTACATACCCTATCCGGCATTGTAAAAAGTTATTCCATGCTGATCTCCCCGCGAGTCAAAATCAGCCATTTTGCCTACTTTTTGGAAGTTTTTGCTAGTTGAGCATTTTTCTATTTATAGCCTCCAAAAAACCCAAAGAATGCATATTCCAATACACCAAACGAAACTTAGAAGTACTCAAAACTGAAAACAACATCAAACATGTGCTTCATAATTATTATAAATGCCATCCATGGACCCAAAAGATGCTTAGTTGATTTCTTTCTTATTTACACCATGGACATTCGTGCGAAACTGAGGACTGCCCCCAGTAGTCGCTACAAGTTTTTACTATATAAATCTATGTAAACAAAGATGGCTGCTAGCAGCCATGTTTAAAGTCACATCGAAATAAATTTCAACAAGGATTAACATCATGTCATGCTGATCATTTTAGAAAATGTCCCATATCAATATCACTTAAAGTTTTCAAGAAGTAGTCACTACAAATTTATTTATTTTAAATCTATTTTTAGCCTTGGTGGCCATTTTGAACTTCCGGCCAGCTTGAAATTTTTCTAGGTTCAACTAGACATCAAGAGCAACATTCCTGTGAAGTTTCATGAACATCCGTCAAATAGTTTCAGAGGAGTAGTCGCTACAAGTTTTTACTATATAACTCTATGTAAACAAAGATGGCCGCTGGCAGCCATGTTTAACGTCGAATCAAAACGATTTTCGACAAGGACCAACATCTTGTCATACTGATCATTTTAGAAAAAGTCCCATATCAATATCACTTATAGTTTTCAAGAAGTAGTCGCTACAAACTTGTATTTTAAAAATCTATTTTTAGCTTTGGTGGCCATCTTGGATTTCACATCAACATGAATTTTTGCTAGGATCAACTAGACTTCATGGGCAACATTTCTGTAAAGTTTCATGAATATCCATCCAGTAGTTTCAGAGGAGTAGTCACTACAAATAAAAGTTTACGGACGGACGGACGGACGACAGACGCCGCACCACGGCATAAGCTCTGCTGATCTCTGATCAGTAGAGCTAAAAATATAAAAGGAGTAGTTTATGACGCTCTGCACTTCCTCTCAATGCCCTCTATCATTGTGTGAAATTTCATTGCAGTCCCTCTAGTAGTTTTCGAGTTATAGAGCGGACACACATTATAAGTATACAAAAGTTGCGCGCAATATGGTGTCTCGCCTAAAGTGACATGTCCATCATACATGTTTCAAGCAATCTTCATCTTGACAAAATCGAGGGTTTATTATATACATAACTGTTATTAACCCTATTCCATTGATAAGCAGTGCTGAATTTCAGTAATAAATTGTCACATGCTGTAACAATAAACACATCCTGTTTATCTAAAGTTCAGGGCAACAGTTTTAGACAGAACGAATTACACACTAATTACTTCCAATTTTAATCTAGCCACGGTTTTGAAACTCTCCCATATCTAGTTATATTATCAATATTATCTGTGACATCTGAAGGAGAATGCATCAGATGCATGCATAGACAAAAACTCTTTTTGAATTAGATAAATAAATAAAAAAAATCTACTACTGTTGAAATCATCTTATTTTTATCGAGTAAATATTCAGCAATGAGACCGACTAAAAATTATCAGTATTAAAGGGACACTGTCCACACATAAAAATATTTAGAGCCACCCTACTCTTACTATTCATATGGTTCCTTAATGTGCTCTGACATTAATTATTGCTTAACCATTTATTCTTTTAATGAATCAGTAAAAAGATTTTTTATTTGTTTAGTAACATATTTATTTCCAGAATCTTTACATGTTTTGGATATAGAGAGATAAAAAAGTCCACTTAAATACATGTTACTGTACCGTCTGAAGAAGATATCATTGGAAAATGCTAGGCTGTAACTCGATGTGTATGCATGCCTGTGCCTTAAGTATATAAATGTATACACAGCCCATCACTGGGTCAGTCTCTGTTTAACATCTCTCATTAATGTTGGAAATCGATCCGAACAACACTATCTTTCATAGCAGCTTGGTATTAAAGCATATAATCTATATTAGATCATGTGTGTTGACTTATGAAACCCCGAATATAAATCTTACCTTTAATTTACATACTACTGTAAATGTGTAACTTTCTGGGGGATTGCTTACATAATCAATTTATGCACTTGATGGGCATTATGCAACCCTCGATTTAGGCGAGACACCGTGTTGCGCACAACTCTTGTTAGTGTTCCTTAAACGCAAATATTGAATGACAGAACAGATATTACCATTCCTATTTTTATTGAATATTCAGTATTGTAGTTGTGTAATGTCGTTAACATAATTATATATTTATATTGTGCTTTAAAAGTGTAAGAATTGACCAAAACAACACAGAAATATGTAAAACAAAAATAAAAACATTCTAATTTCGAGTGTGTGTGTGTGGGGAGGGGGGAAGGGGGGTGGGGGGGGGGGAGGGAGCAATATATGTGTAAGAAGCTATGTGTAAGAATTGACCAAAAAACACAGTAATATGTAAAAAAAATGAAAATGAAAATGAAATTAAAATATTCTAATTTCGAGTGGGTGGTGTGTGGGTGTGTGTGTGTGTGTGGGTGTGGTTGTGGGGGGGGGGGGGGGGGGGGGGGGGGGGTTGGGAGTGACGGGATGGAGGGGGGAAGGGGGCAACATGTTTAAGAATTGACAAAAGAAACACAGAAATATTTAAAAAAATATATAGAGTTTCATGTGGGGGGGGGGAGGGGGGTGTGTGGGAACGAGGGTGAGAGGCGGGAGTGGGGGGGGGGGGGGGGAAACATATATGTGTAAGAATTGACTAAAAAAAAAAAAAATGTGTGGAGCGGGGTGGGAGTGGGGGTGGGGTGGGGGGGGAGGAGGGAGCCCATGCTCCAATATGGGTGAAGTATGAATAAGATGCATAAGAAATCCTAAACCAAAATTATAGATATATACATGTATGCTTACATGCAAACCTAGATCTGCCTTTATTGCATATTTTATGGGCCATCACAATTTGGGTTCCATGGGAGCCCAGAATTTGCAGAAGACAAAATTACTTACCCAACCCTTTACAACATACTAGAAGGAAAAGCAATTCCAAAATTTAGTTCAGCTAGGACAAGAGATATAGACCTGTAAACACAGCTTACACGCAAAATTTTATGTGAAACAGACACATTTTAAGGGCTATCAGAATTTGGGTTCCATGGGAGCCCAGGGGTTACAGGAACCAAATTTACTTCAGCAGCCCTTAAGATAATGCTATAAGGAAGCTAATGGCCAAATTTGGTTGTGCTAGGGTAAGAATTGTAAGAGATATAGACTTGTAAACACAGCTTACTTGCAAACCTTGATATGGGACGCCGACGCTGACCCCGGGGTGATTACATAAGCTCTCTTATTCTTCGAATAGTCGAGCTAAAAACTTGAAATTTGTTTTTTGTGTATTAAATGTTTGTCAACATATAGGTTATTTTGATTTGCCTATAATTGCTGCAATTATCCAGCTTGTCAACTTGTATTGTTTCACAAAATGACATTTTAATCTAAAGGTATCATGTTTTATCAAGGAATGTCAGCCAATTAATGCGATGTTGCTGCTGGCATGATGACTGATTTAGATTCGGCCTCAAAAATACCTCAGACAACATATACTTCATATTGGGCTACCTCAAAGAGGAAAAAAATAAAACACTGAAGTTCCAAATTGTTTTGGATTTTGGCTCAATGCAGGGATATATATACTAATACAAAAAGAATCATATTTGTTGTGTCCCTGAGCAAGACACTTTATCTGCAATGCTCAGTACTGGTTCTACACAGGAAGACATTGAGAGTGATTAAAATAAGTTCAGAGAGCTTCTCTTACAATCCATGCAGGGCACGAAAATTCCACTCGTCCGCTCGCTGTGACGAGTGCTCATTGATGCAGGACGAGTAGAAAACCAGATAAATTCTTTAACAATTTATCAATTTGGCCATTCAAATATTGAGTAGGACGAGTAACTGAGAAACAAATTTTCTTGCCCTGCCATGTAATGGCATGATGGCTGCTGGCATGATGACTGATTTAGATTCGGCCTCAAAAATACCTCAGACAACATATACTTCATATTGGGCTACCTCAAAGAGGAAAAAAATAAAACACTGAAGTTCCAAATTGTTTTGGATTTTGGCTCAATGCAGGGATATATATACTAATACAAAAAGAATCATATTTGTTGTGTCCCTGAGCAAGACACTTTATCTGCAATGCTCAGTACTGGTTCTACACAGGAAGACATTGAGAGTGATTAAAATAAGTTCAGAGAGCTTCTCTTACAATCCATGTAAAAATAAATAAGTTTAAACTAATATGAAAGGAGATGTTGCAAATGAATTTGGAGTTCTGTACTATGTATAACACAATACAATGGTAAATATATCTGACAGTTTAATCTCCATTTCTGTGATAAACTTTTACTGGAGTATCAAATTATCCATCTGCAGTAGCCAACATAAAGTTCAAGTAATTATGTTCCTGTCAAACCTTACAAAAATCACATTGCTGGCCAAGAACAATGTCCAGTGGCAGTGAGTTTAGATATGAAATCTGGTACTCCACAATTTTATATTGCTATAAAACATAGTCAAATTGGAGATGTTACATGTATTGTGAGACGGTAATTTGGAGGCTGAAAGTTACTGGAATAATAAGAACAATGTTAGTGATGTTACTGAATTGATTGAATTGGATTTTATAGTCGCACCAACAGCTAAGTTCATATGGCAACTTTCCAGCTTCCATTGGTGGAGGAAGACCCCAGGTGCACCTCCGGGCAATAACTTTCTTGTCCTTGGAGTAGAATGTTCAAATTTCATCTATAACCTCCTTGTCATTGTCTTCCCTAATGCCAATAACTTCCAGCCCTCCAACTGACCATGGGTCAGAGTCAATGCCACTTAGATACATGTACTGTCACGCAAATTATAACGCAAAATATTGACGGTACATGTATTTATGTGACACCGACTCCGTCCCATGGTCAGTTGGAGGGCTGAAAGTTATTGGCATTAGGAAAAACAATGACCAGAAGGTTATATATGAAATTCGAACATTCTACTGCCATGGACAAGAAAGTTATTCTACAAAATGTTGACGCCGGTGAACCCGCCAACATTAGCGGCGCCTATGTCTCACGTTTTTTTTTAAAAGGCGAGACAAAAATTACAAAGGGCAATGAATATATAGTTATGGTTCTTGCGCTCTGCACTTCCTCTCATTACCCTCTATCATTGTTTGAATTTTCATTGCAGTCCAGCTAGTAGTTCTTTAGTTATTGAGCGGACACGAATTATAAGTATAACATTAAAAAGGGAAATAACTCTAATTTGAAAGAAGACAGAGTAATGGTTCTTGTGATCTGCACTTCCTCTCATTACCCTCTATCATTGTTTGAATTTTCATTGCAGTCCATCTAGTAGTTTTTAAGTAATTGAGCGGATATGAATTATAAGTATAAAATTACAAAGGGCAATAACTCTAATTTAAACTAGAACGAATTCGACAGCGCGCCATTGTAAATACCCACATTTTCTTCACACAGGCCACCTCCACCCACCATCACACACACATACAGGAGAATGTTCAAATTTAATATATAACATTCTGGTCATTGTCTTTCCTAATGCCAATAACGTCCAGCCCTCCAACTGACCATGGGTCAGAGTCAATGCCACTTAAATACATGTACCGTCACGCAAATTATAACGCAGGTACATGTATTTAAGTGACAATGACTCCGTCCCATGGTCAGTTGGAGGGCTGAAAGTTATTGGCATTAGGAAAGACAATGACCAGAGGGTTATATATGAAATTTGAACATTCTACTGCCAAGGACAAGAAAGTTATTCTACAATATGTTGATGCCGTCGAGCCCGCCAACATTAGCAGCGCCTATTATGTCAAGCCTGCCAACATTAGCAGCGCCTATTATCAGTCCATCTAGTAGTTTCTGAGTAATTGAGAGGACACGAATTATAAGTATAAAATTACAAAGGGCAATAACTCTGATTTAAACTAGAACCAATTCGACAGCGTGCCATCGCAAATACCCACGTTTTCTTCACACAGGCCACCCCCACCCACCACCATAGAGAACAACATATTATTATACACTCTAATCCCTTTATCAAAATGTTCGTTTGAGACATAATTAGAAGAACAAAAATTTACCCTGATACCCTCCCCCCACCACCATAGATGACTTGTATACCAACCAATGTGCAAAAGTATGGAAAAATAACACTGTAATTGAATTATTAGTGTATTTGATGCCCCTTCCCCCAGGACCCCACTGATGAAGTAGGAGGAAACAAACGTATACAGTGTAATCCCATCATCATAATGTTTCATTTGAGACATAATTTTTTAAAAAAGCTGACGTCCGAGTTCGAAATGATAAAATCAATGTTGTATACCTTTCATAGTCGATTACATACACCAAGCTATGTGCACAAATATGGAAAAATGACAGTGTAATTCTATTTTTAGTGTAATTGACCTTTTGACCCAACCACCACCCCGCAGGGCCCCTGGGTGCAGAGCCAAAAATAATGTTGCTCTTGCACGTCATCATCATATGCTGAAGTCATACCCTAAATTTGGTTGAATTCCATTCAGATACGGTAACGGATGGACAGAAGGACAAACGGAGGCAATTTTAATATACCCTGCTTTTTTCAAAAATGCTGGTATAAAATTAATTGACCCCTGTTACCCGTCTCCCACCACCACCATCATCATCATCATCATCATCTTTCATTTGAGACATAATTACAAGAAAAAAAATGCCCCAATTCCCAACCCACATGGAAAAATGACAGTGTAATTGAATTTTTAGTGTATTTGACCTTTTGACCCCCCTGAGGGCCTCTGGGTGTGGAGCCAAAATCATAATATTTCATTTGGGACATAATTAGCCCCCCCACCCCCCCGAAAAAAAACAAAAACACCCCCACCTGGCCCAGCCACCCTGGGGACCCGGGCAGGTATCTTTCATAGACGATTACACCAAGTTATGTGCAAAAATATGGAAAAATGACAGTGTAATTGAATTTTTAGTGTATTTGACCTTTTGACCCTGAGGGCCCCTGGGCTCAGATCCAAAAATAATGTTGCTCTTGCATGCCTTATATGGTGAAGTCATACCCTAAGTTTGGTTGAATTCTGTTCAGCGGTTTAGGAGATGTGGAGATGCTCTACTGGCTAAAACTTATCTTATATCAAGGGTTGTCGACTTGTTGTCATAAAATTCCCATCAGTACTTCTTTTAAAACATTGCAAAAACAACAGGGCCAGGATGGCCCTAGATCGTTTACCTTGTAATCATGCAATGCAGTAAGTCTGCTGTGTCTAGTCTGGCATGGGTATTGTTTAATTTGTCCCATTTTCTTCTATGAATGAGATTTCATCAAAATGGGTATGGAGTTTATATTAACATTCTAAACAAACTTGGTACAGATCAGATAAAAAAAGAAGTAGCTACAGATTTAACAAAGGAAAATACAATATAGCATTTTTCAACAAATCAAGGGCCATAACTCTGTCGTTACTAACAAGATCTAGCTGGTTTTCGAACCTGTCCAAGATTTCATTGATATACCGCAATTTGCAAAACTAGACATCTTACCGAGGCTTCCTGCCAAATTTCATAGAAATCCAACAAGGCGTTTAGGAGGAGTAGCCCTGACAAGAAATTTTAAAGTAAAAATGTCAAGGGGCCGTAACTCCATCAAAAATCAATGAACCGGAAAAAAATGCAATAGGCACAACTAGAAATCATACCAATGCTTCCTGCTAAGTTGCGTCAAAAAAAAAAAAAAAAAAAAAAGTAATTAAGAAATATAAAAAAAAATTAAAAAATTAAAAAAATTAAAAAAAATAAAAAAATAAAAATAAAAAAATAAAAAAAAATAAAAAATCAATCAAAATTTTTTTTAAAGAAATTTAAAAAAAAAAAAAAATAAAGAAGAAATATAATGCTGAAAAAAAAAAGTAAAAAAAAATGAAGGCCCTATCGTCTTAACGAGGCAAAATAGAGAATTTTGAACTAAATCAAGGGGAATCAATCTGCTGTTACTGGTCCGATCTGGCTGGTTTTCGAACTTTCATTGATATTAACAGACGGACAACAGACGGACGGACGACGGACAACTCGACACATATATGTGTTTTTTTTCTTTCTTTTTTCTTTCTTCGTTTTTGAGGGGTCATAAAATGTTTAGGGTCGGCCCCTAAAAACAGGGTCGGTCGGGAAACCGGAACCACACCTATTATTTTATTTGGCCTTATGCAACCCTCTGGATAATACTATAAGGAAACCAAGGCCCAAATTTGGTTGAGCTAGGAGGACATGTAAGAGATATAGACCTGCAAACACAGCTTACACGTTAAATTCGTTGTGAAATTGGGCACTGCACATTTTAAGGACAGATTTTGGGTTCCATGGGAGCCCATGGGGTATAGGAACCAAAATTACTTACGCAGCCATTAAGATAATACTGTAAGGAAGCTGAAGGCCATTTGGTTGAGCCAGGACAAGAAATGTAAGAGATATAGACCTGTATATACAACTTACATGCAGCGCTCAATGTGGACTGGGCAGGGTGATTATATATTAAGCTCTTATTCTTCTAATAGTCAAGCTAAATATATGTTACGGGATGGGATGGGACATTACAGACGGTCACAGTACATATTGACTGAAAGTAGCAAGTCGTTTCACAGCCAGCTTTAACATGTTTAACATTGCTGAAAGCCTACATACCTTTGTGATCAGGATTTTCCATGGATGGATAATATACTCCTGACATATTGTAACACAGCTACTGGTACATTAGCTTTAGCATCCAACTGAAGAAAAAAACATTATACAAACTAGAAATGACTTATTGAAAGCAATCTGATGGCAACTAGAACATAGTTTAAAACCAACAGTGGAGGAAAAGAATAGAATATTTATTCATCTCCAATTATGGGCCATTTCTGGCATTACAATCACAAAATAATACAAGAGGCCCAAGAGGGCCTGTGGATGCTCTACTGGCTAACACGGCTCTTATAACATCAATGAAGCGAGTGACTGCTATTAATGTTTTTTTGAAACTTTCAGGCAAAAAACAGCTTTTGAACTAAAAAGCAAGGGCGATAACTAAAGAATCTGGTAAACTTCGGTCAAGATCAGATGAAAAATGAAGGCCCTACCGTATTAACGAGGCAAAATATAGCATTTTTAACTAAATCAAGAGCTCCTCTGTTACTGGTCCGACTGGTCCAACATAGAGCTAAAAAAAAACAAAAAATAAAAAAAAATAAAAAAAATAAAATAAAAAAAAGAATTTGGTAACGATCGGATGAAAAATGAAGGCCCTATTGTCTTAACGAGGCAAAATATAGCATTTTGAACTAAATCAAGGGCCATAATCCGCTGTTACTGGTCCGATATGTTTGGTTTTCAAAGTTGTCCGAGCTTTCATTGATATTAACAATCTGATCAAGTTTGGTAAAGATCGGATGAACAATGAAGCCCCTATCTCTTAACGAGGCAAAATATAGCATTTTGAACTAAATCAAGTGCCATAACTCCGCTGTTACTGGTCCGATATGGCTGTTTTTCTAACTTGTTCGAGCTTTCATTGATATTAACAATCTGATAAAGTTTGGTAAAGATCAGATGAACAATGAAGCTCCTATCGTCTTAACGAGGCAAAATATAGCATTTTTAACTAAGTCAAGGGCCATAACTCCGCTGTGTTACTTGTTCGATATGGCTGGTTTTCGAACTTGTTCGAACTTTCAATGACATTAACAATCTGATAAAGTTTGGTAAAGATCGGATGAACAATGAAGCCCCTATAATCTTAACAAGGCAAAATATAGCATTTTTAACTAAATCAAGGGCCATAACTCCGCTGTTACTGGTCCGATAAGGCTGGTTTTCGAACTTGTCCGAGCTTTCAACGACATTAACAATCCGATAAAGTTTGGTAAAGATCGGATAAACAATGAAGCCCCTATAATCTTAACAAGGCAAATATAGCATTTTTAACTAAATCAAGGGCCATAACTCCGCTGTTACTGGTCCGATAAGGCTGGTTTTCAAACTTGTCCGAGCTTTCAACGACATTAACAATCCGATAAAGTTTGGTAAAGATCGGATGAACAATGAAGCCCCTATTGCTTAACGAGGCAAAATATAGCATTTTTAACTAAATCAAGGGCCATAACTCCGCTTTTACTGGTCCGATATGGCTGGTTTTCGACCTTGTCCGAGCTTTTAACAACATTAACAATCCGATAAAGTTTGGTAAAGATTGGATGAACAATGAAGCCCCTATCGTCTTAACGAGGCAAAATATAGCATTTTGAATTAAATCAAGGGCAATAACTCTGCTGTTACTATTCCGATATGGCTGATTTTCGAACTTCTCTGAGCTTTCATTGATATTAACAATCTGATAAAGTTTGGTAAAGATCAGATGAACAATGAAGCCCCTATAATCTTAACAAGGCAAAATAAGTCAAGGGCCATAACTCCGCTGTTACTTTTCCGATATGGCTGGTTTTCTAACTTGTTCGAACTTTCAATGACATTAACAATCTGATAAAGTTTAGTAAAGATCGGATGAACAATGAAGCCCCTATAATCTTAACAAGGCAAAATATAGCATTTTTAACTAAATCAAGGGCCATAACTCCGCTGTTACTGGTCCGATATGGCTGGTTTTCGAACTTCTTCGAGCTTTCAACGACATTAACAATCCGATAAAGTTTGGTAAAGATCGGATGAACAATGAAGCCCCTATCGCCTTAACGAGGCAAAATATAGCATTTTTAACTAAATCAAGGGCCATAACTCCGCTGTTACTGGTCCGATATGGCTGGTTTTCGAACTTGTCCGAGCTTTTATTGATATTAACAATCCGATAAAGTTTGGTAAAGATTGGATGAACAATGAAGCCCCTATCGTCTTAACGAGGCAAAATATAGCATTTTGAATTAAATCAAGGGCCATAACTCTGCTGTTACTATTCCGATATGGCTGGTTTTCGAACTTGTCCGAGCTTTCATTGATATTAACAATCTGATAAAGTTTGGTAAAGATCAGATGAACAATGAAGCCCCTATCTTCTTAACGAGGCAAAATATAGCATTTTTAACTAAATCAAGGGCCGTAACTCCGCTGTTACTGGTCCGATATGGCTGGTTTTCGAACTTGTTCTATCGTCTTAACGAGACAAAAGTTAACGACAGACGACGGACGGACGGACGACGGACAACTCGCCTTTGGCCAGTAGAGCTAATAATAACAACATGTAAACAAAGCATATAAAGAAACACAGGCTTGCTTTTGATGAAATGAAACACAATTAACTAAAGATTTATAATTAAATAAAGATATAATTCTAAAAAAAAAAAAAAAAAATTAATACCCTCCATTGGGTTGCACTTTAATGTAAGGGAGATAACTCAATAATTATACAAAGTATTTAAATGATGATTTGTTTCCCTTACATTGAAGTTTGGAAAGTTTTATAAAATTAGTATTAAATCATGTATACGTAACAAACTATTGATAAATAAATTTAATATTGTTGAAAATGCAAACCCAACAGAGGATTTATACAGACTTAGATATTTGACAACACTTCCATTTATATTGACTAGCACACTCTAATTATAACATTAGATATATTGCAGTACTTACAACAGATGTTGAAAATGGATTCATACATATAATAGTGCAGTATAGATTAAACATTCTTAAACAATTCAAAACGTTTGTTATAACATATAAATATATATTCTGATACATAAGTGATAACATCAGTGTCTTCATTACTTAGGCCTAATAAAAAAACATGTGTGTTTCCGGTTTCCCGACCGACCCTACTTCATCACCGCCGACCCTAAATATTTTTAGCGGAAAAAAAATTAAAAAAATTAAAAAAAATTATTTTATTCAAATGATAATTTTATTAGCCAGAGTTGTTAAGCATCTAATC
>JAWPHD010021824.1:0-27029 GCA_037043455.1 Cyrtodaria siliqua
CTTAATAGTTTTTAGATCAAAAATCAGAGCACAATAAATATACAACATTCATTAAAGTGTTATTATGTGTACTGGTCACAAATGCTTTATTGGGCTGGGCTCATCATCTGAAGAAAAAACTAAGAGCGGGTCTCAATTTAAAACCTGAGTTGATCAGCCATGAAGCGTGCTGGTTGTTAATATTCACGCTTCCCATGCTTTTATAAAGTAGCGTTGGTAAATGTGTCTTTAAATTGAGCACGTCTCATAAACGAATAAAGAGAGTTATTACATTTCTATGCGTGAAAGATCGGGACTTCTTGGTGCAAGAATATTCATAATCGCTAAATATTAATAACTAACGCATAACACAATAATAACTAACTTTGCTAACTCAGAACACAATAATAACTAACGTTGCGACGTTGAGTCGTGACATCAACAAAGTGTTGTTGACGTCCACGTCATTCGCCGATAACGTTCAATAAAGCGAATATTTGTTTGCAAAAACGTAATTTAAAATGTAATAATAGATTATTTAACTGCTGGGATCGCTTATTGGGTAATCCTTTACTTGATGGTAGATGTGCTTTGTTTTTTCACTCACTTGTGTGCGCTCGTTCGTGAAAAGAACCACACGTTTCCCAATAATCGATCCCAGCAGTTAAATAATCTCTATCTCTTATTCCAATCATAAGACAACCTTATCATTTCTATTTGACGTAGCTGATAAATCGGATCTTGAACATATTCAAAAGAATATTCGCACTTTAGCCAGTAGTCAAAAACAGATTATTCATATTGTCGAGGAAAACATTTCAATATTAAATGTCTCTCTAATTCGTGAAAATAATTAGTTAATAACTGAGAGTGTGGGTTCACTCCATACGCTTGACGATAATTGAAAGAAATAACCGAAATACTGAGTAAAGAAATTCAGGAAACGAGATACTTTTTAGAAATGCACCTGCGACTAGATTTATCGCCCAGTGTAATCTCTCCAGGGAACTTATATTCGCTACTAATTGAGATCAAGGCACACTTGCCACCACTTCTGGCACTCATTGGATATCCTAAACAGGATTTATGGATGTTTTATCAACACTTAACCACTTTCGCGATTCTGGATGAGAATAAAATTGTAATTGTGATATCAATTCCATTACTCAGATTAAGAAATACCAGGTGTACAATTTACCTGTACCGTACCTTGATAAAACTAGCTCGCCTGGACATAGCCCTGCTTCCAGTTGGGTTGCAAACTTATGATTTAGAAACAGACGGTTTCCTAATAGACAAAGCAAGCAACAAATATGTTTTGTTAACGGCGGAAGAGAGTAAAATGTGCAGTACTAAAACGGAATGGTGTAATGTCAGAGGTCCTACTTACCCGGTTAATCTGTCAAAACTGTGTCTATTAAGCCTATTCTTTGTTAATGATGATGAGATTGCCAAACACTGTACGGCAGTAGTTACCCTGAACACAAGGTTATCAATAGCTGTACCACTTGTTCAAGGTCAATGGGCAATCGCTACCACAGAATCATTACAGTTTGTGATAGTATGTGAAGGAGACGATAAGCAGGTAATGTCAAAAGTTGTTCAACCACAATTGGGCATCGTCACTTTACCTTTAAACTGCGCGGCGTCAAATAAGTATCTCTCTTTCTCGTCTCTATGAACAAGTCAGTGACGTCCAACTACGATCGGAGGATGAGGTATTGTTACGTTGTGTAAATGTAACTCAGAATCCGATTTGGAACCCTTTGTCTCAAATACTGCCAAACCTAACGATCCATATACCAAAATCAATTGAAACCATTAAACAAATTCCAATGGGACATCTGATCAACGTATTAGAAAACGGTCGACAATGAAAACTCAACCTTTTAAATTTGGGAATTTTGGTTTGGAACAATGACCTTAATAGCTCTAATTGCGGTTGCAATTATTCTGGGGTGTTGTTGTAAACGGGGTAATGTAAAAAGCTTTGTTATGTCAAAGGTTTGTGTGGGTATACGGTGAACTCTCCAAACAGAAATGGCTTCGATGTCGGCTAAGACGTCCGATCAGCCTGTTTGCGCTGAAAAGGGACCAGCATCCCTTTCATCAATTGATAAGCCAATGGACGGAATATACCTTATGATCTACCCGAATTTAGATCAAGTTCACACGGTATCTGTGTAAATATCCGGATATATGTACATGTATAACTGTGGACACACGTGTAATACTAGAGAGTACCTCTATATACATTTATGTAATTGTGAACATTGTATACTAATACGTACACTTATATACACTGGTGATATATAAACTGGTGACGTCAGTGAGGTATGCATATACCGACTAGATCAAAAACTGAATCTAGACTTGTTGTAAATTGCACATGTGTAATTTAGACTGGTTTAGTCCAGTATGCTACCCCATACATAACAAACTTTTGCTGTATTCAATTATTTGAACCGATGTGGGTAAATATGAACTATTGGAAATTAATCGGACAAAAAGGAAGCATTTTGGAGATCATTAAAGCCATAACTGTATTCAATTATTGGAGTTACAGGAGTACTTTGAACACTTAACTTTTACCTACAGCTAATTGGAACTACGGTACCACGTTGTCAACAACAGGTGGTCGGAATTACCTACGTGGCCATATACATAGACGCTTTGCCGTGATTCTTGTGACTAACTTTTGTGCATTTACATATACTGTGGATTTGAACTGCATTCTTTCTTCGATTTATTTATATGTTATACAGTGACTAATGACACAAACATTTAATATTACATTTTAGTCAACATTTCGAATTAAATATGGGAGAAATTTGTAACACTACCAGACCCTTTAATAAGTAATACTAATAGTTTAAAAACAAGTGGTAGAAATATCCCGCATTTAATAGTAAATGGCCAATATTCTACAATTTGGGATGATCCTCTCAAATAACAGATATTATATTAGCCTACTCAAGTATATCGTAGGCGGGGATAACTTATTACGACCAATTGAATAAATGTGTAGAAATCCAATAAGACGGTTGCACGTGCGTGCATGTATATACTGGGATGTTCAGTAGCGAGACGAGTATCTGTTAGTATCTGGTAGAATTGGTTAGAATGTAGAGATTTGTTTGACTGTAGAGTCTGCTAGAATTACTCTACCGATATACGATCATACATTAAAATGGGGTAGCTTTAAAGCTTATTAAAGCGTGTATTTAAGAGTCCGGACTTGTTATTTATTAATACCCTGGTGACAATGTCACACATCCCCCTTCCAGGTGTGGATAGTTAACGATGTTAACGTCTCTTCGCGCTTGCAGTCAGTACTGTTATTCATTCGATCTTTGGAGATCGCTGAGCCCGATACTTATATTTAGTTATCGGTGGTACATTTTCAATTTCTTTTGTTTCTTACTTAATTTTTGATTCGGTGGTTCCACTACTCCGGCCGATAAAAGGCTCTGGGTATTGTTTAACCACTCATAGGATATGTTGTCTGCTTTTTAATTTAGTCTTTTGGCTGTTACTTGTGATACGCAGGCTTCATAACCGCTGCTCCCAATTAAATTCCATTATGTTTATTTCGCTCTTCGGGGCATTTAATTTTATTAGTTACTGGGACTATACGCCGTACGACATGGGGAAGCAGTATACTCCATGTCCACCGCCATATGCATGCCATCTTCGGGATGGTTAAAATTTTGTACTATTGATTTTATGAATATTGAGTTCTGCTCAACCCGGGGCTACCATTTACAGCTGATGTAATGTTGGACTTGCAGTGTATCATTGCACTTACATATAGATGGAAATACCCTGCGTCTTGAATGAACTACACGATTTGTGAAAGGAGACTTTATGTGATATGTTATTAGCATATTTGTTTTAGTTCCTACGGATAAAGCAGCGAATGTAATGTGACGATTGTTTGATGTCTAATTACGGCAATATTTTATTTCTGGATCTCTGGATACTCGTATACTCGAGTTCAACTTAGTGAGGATAGTGTTGTTTCCATTCGTATGACTGAGTGCACCAAGTTCAAGGCTACTGTCTTGTCCGTCGGATGGGGACGTAAACTGGGCGGTCCCGTGTATCGATCTATCCTCCTAGCGCGTTAAAGAACCATAGGAATCTATCCGATAATAAGAGTAGGGCACGGTTCCCGGATTCCTATGTATCCTTCCCCTCTCTCTGGGGCGGCTCTACATAACCTATACTGGGTTGATGAGCCGTTAAAAGCCATTCAATATAAGCCATTCAAGGATAATGTAAACAAAAGGCAAAACAAAATCCTAAATATGTTCAGGGTTCCTTAATTACACAAACAGCTTTATTAAGTAAAGATGTTTTTTTAGTTATAGTGCCGGCAACACTACGAAGATCTCCATTTTAGTTATAGTGCCGGCAACACTACGAAGATCTCCATTTTTAGTTATAGTGCCGGCAACACTACGAAGATCTCCATTTTTAGTTATAGTGCCGGCAACACTACGAAGATCTCCAAGTGTTTAACTTCTTGCATGACACCTCTGGGATTTATTATGTTGGTCATTTTGGTCAATTAAACGTTGAGGAGACATTTTTGATAAAATATGCAATAGGTGTCAAGTTTCATCTAAAAGCACCTTTGTACTTTCCCATATTATATACAACATGACTTTCCACGCAATCTTATCAATGACAATCTTATTAATCTTTTTAAAAATAAGTGCAGAAGGCACTAAATGTTTGGTCTGTAACAATATTGACGTGTTTTTAACTAACGGTAATTTGGACAATTACTCTATGCGTTTTCTTAGGTATAGAACTACCGTTTATACACACACTGTTGGTCGATCTATGGGTACAAACCGTTACCTCTTGTCGCAGATTTGTTTTTGTATTCATATGAAATAATTTTCATGTTGAGTCTTTAAACAGATGTTGAACCTTGACAACCCATACTTTTTCCATGGTTAATGATATTTATCCTAAATTTATCCTAAATTACTTCAAACAAATTAAGCCAATATTTCTGATACTGTCGCTTTTGCTCTTGATTTACATCTCTATATAAAAAACTGAGAAATAATAAAGAAAGGCTATGAAAAGAAAGTTGACGATGTAATTTATCCCCATTTAGACGGGGATGTTCCCAGCGCTATTTCGTATGGGGTATATGTTTCTCAAATCTTTGTATAACTAAACCGCTACTACATCAGGGCTACTGTTACCACAAACTTCGAAAAACATTTGCAGTATGTATGTAGTCGTTTAAAATAGAGAGCTGAAGATCGGGGAATGTTGCTATAGTATCCGAACTTTTGGCTTTATTCAACATGATCTCTGTGGGATTAATAATATTGACCATATGAGTTAAACATCAATAGCAAACCTGCCCATTAATAAAGAATGTAAACATATGTGGTATTTTGTGACTAATGAGATCAATAGAGTTTCACATTCGTACGTATTTAATATTGAATTTATAAAGCTTTTTGGGTAAAAATCATTTTAGTCAACCCTTTAATATAATTCAATATTAAACATGCATTCTTTATAAAATATAATAATATTTAAGGCGTAATTAACAGAAGACTAGTCTGGGGCATCTCGATACGCATCACAATGGAGGAACGATGTTTGTACCTACATCATGTGACTGTATGTGAAAAGTGTAAAATACCATTTAATTGGATTACTTATTAGCATTGTTATTTTGTATAATTAATGACAGGGCAAGTGATAGTTTTACACAATATATCTATACTAAAGCTCCTCAGTAGCCTTTAGACTACTAACATATCAAGGGGTCAGTGGAAAACTATCGTAACTACATATACGTAAAGAAGGAGGTACGATAGTATTGCGATGAACTCTCGATTTCTAAGACGATTCTAATGTCACGACATGTTATATGTGCTGTTTTGTATACATGTGTTTTCTATTAAAAAATAAGTATAAAAGTCGAACAGGAAATGCAACTTTCACAGAACACAGTAAACCCAAAAACGCGAATATGAATGGCAGTGTTAATAAGGAATGAATGCATACGACGTCACAAACACAAACATAGTTGACAATAGAGCTACCGTCTTGGAACGGTCGGTGGCAAAAATGTACAATGGGCGTTTAAACAAGGTTCTAGGGAGCACCAAGCCTCACACTTACCCTACTTTTATCCAAATAAAACGGGACAGTGTAAATAAAGAAATCCCCACCATGAACTGTTCTCTGACCAACACGGCAGCATACAGATGTTCGTGTATATATAAATACAAAAAAATAGCCTAGAAAGCCACGAAGAATGTACTCAATGACTTGGCAGAAGCCAGAGCAACAAGAGAATAAACCATTGAGGGCACGACATGACAAGATTGCAGACAAACATCAAGCGTCACCGCCCTTTGGGCTTTTGGTAAACGTCATCATATAAGGTCATTGCTATATCCGTGTATTGTACTAAACATCCGCACTACTTCTCGTTTACGACATGGCGGTCATTGCTACTCGTAGTTATGGCAAGGAAAGCAACAGTCTATAACTGATTAAACAAGCGATGTATTTGTTAAATACTGTTGTATTTCATATATTATGTAAGCAATCAGGCTTAATCTATTAATATTATTATTTCAGTTACAAGGGATCTGTATAATAGCATTCATAAACATTGAACAAGATTTAAAACATATAAAACATGTAATTACTGGTCAAATAGAACAATAACTATGTTGTTTACTGTTAAGAGGCGTACACCGTTTGAGTACTTTCCTTGTTTTATCCATGATTTAAACATTTTAAATCGCAGATGTCAAATGTCTTTAAGACACTCTGCCAATTCAGTTCTATTAAGACACTCTGTCAATTAAGTTCTATTTTTTTTTTAAATTCCTCCCAAGATATTTTTCCAATGACGTATACCTAGATTTAACATTATTACGTAAGAATGTGAGAGGGAGAGGCGGGTTGCAATACGAGCGTGATAATACATTCATTACATATAAATACAAATTTAGTCAATAAATATAGGTCAATAAAATAAGAAATGATACACTTTGATATCTCAGACTAGTTTCTCTTGTTTCCTAATCCTAGCTTTTCACTTGTGGAAAGTGTTTCCGGTCCTCGTCCTTCGCCAAGGGATTTGCGAATTCCTTTCCGCTAAAGTCTGTGAAGTTGGTACAAGTCTTGATCTCTGAATCCGGAACCTGAAATACAAGAACAGTAAAGTGATAATGTTTAATACAAACTTTTAGACTTTCTAGGCTTTTGTTTTTATATTAATATATACATGATCATCTTTGTGTTTGGCATATATTGCCTATTAATGCTGCTTTGTTTATTTGAGAATATAGTCCAGGGGGATGTCCTTATTAAATCTGTCTCGGTTAATCGGGAATGTCAATTTGGTAAGAGTGAGGTTTGATGCACCCTATAAGAAGCTGGTTTAAATCCCTCATTGGCCTTACATATTGGCCTTAAACTGAATAAAAAAGCGACGTATTTCACGGTATACACATTTTAAAGTTAACACTTGTAGAATGTGTTAATACATTATCATAACCATGACAAATATATATAGATATTTAATTCAGTTTAACCCTACACTATATCACAGTATAATATAACATATGTTTTAAGCTAATAAAATCCCTCCGTCCAATTCAAAAATATCTAAATATTACTGATCAACAAGTCGGATAAATATAAGTATACAAGTATAAAAGTCTAACAGGAAATGCAGCTTTCACAGAATACAGTAAACACAAAAACACGCGAAACGACAAACAAGAATGGCAATGTTAATAACGAATATATCCCGCATATGACGTAACAAAAACAAAAAGGGTTGACAATAAGGTTACCGCCTTGGAATGGTCAGTGGCAAACAAGGCCGCCGGGGTTTAAACCAGATCTATGGTGCACCAAACCTCACACTTACCCTACTGTCATCCAAATAATAAAGTAAATAAGTGTAAAAAAAGAATGTACACGTTAACCGGAGTCTTAAGGCGCATAGCTACATTAAGTATTTCGGCTTAATTGCACGGCTATACACAACTATGCAACGTATGCAAAGGTGATACAATCATACAATTATAACACTTAATAAAATACAATAATATTCACAATTTAGCAATCATTTCATAGAATAAATATGAAGTACAGAAGTAACCTTAACAGAATCACCACAGTAAGTGTATCAGAAATGGGACAATATATTATAGACCGAAACATTCATACACGGTACAATTAGATATAAAAATCGAACAGGAAAAGTAGTATTCAAGGACGACATTCAACCACAAACACACAGAGAAACGAAGATCAACTTTAAAGATGAATGGAAGGCCAAATAAGACATCACAAACACAAAAGGGTTGACAATAGGGCTACCGCCTTGGAACGGTTAGTGGCAAAAATGCCGCTGGGGGTTTAAACCAGTTTCTAGGGTGCACAAAACCTCACACTTATCCTACTGTCATCCCAATAAAACTGGACAGAGTAAATAAAGAAATCCCCGCCATGAAATATTCTCCGACCAACAAGGCAGCATTAGTAGGCAATACAAGTAAAACACAAAGATGCTCGTGTATATATAAATACAAACAACAATAGCCTAGAAAGCCACAAAGAATGTACTCAATGACTTGGCAGAAGCCAGAGCAATAAGAGAATAAACCACTGAGTGCACGACAAGACAAGATTGCAGACAAACATCAAACGTCACCGTTCTTTTGGACTTTATGTAGACGTCATCATAGGGTCCATAGCCTGTCCGGTCATCGCACACTGGCGAACTGTAAATGGGTCCACCACCAATCATGCAGTGCGTTGCAAAATGATAGAGTCATAATCTCTTTTGATAAACCTTTTAACAAGTCTAACAAAGATAGTACGAAAGTGATCATGACTAAGAATCTTACGACGTTTGTAATTCACGTCACCATAGAAGTCAGGTCGTGATAGGCCTTGTCGCAGAAGAGTTCTTAAATTACGTGTATATTTGGAAATGTCATTATTGCTGCTGTGTGACAAGAAGTGGCATAATATATCCGTCTTGCTGCTGTATGTGAGAAAAAGCACACTTAGTTTACACTGGTAAGGGATTCTGATATAAGCAACCTGCAAGTCGGTTATCGTTTATATTTTGGATTTGATAGAATAGTATTGTACAGTCCGGACCTACGGTGCAAATTGGTTTTAGTACTGCGGTTTCTATAGGATCCATATCTCCGTTTTGTATTCAGTATACAGAATAATTATTACATATTGATATGAAGTGTTGGGTGTCCTACCTTACATATCTTTTGTGTAAAGCTGGCGTTGTGGTGCTCTATAAACGAACTGTTGCTGGTCGTGTTATAGCAGGCTAAGAACGCCCAACGTCTCTTGTCGCTTTCGTTTGGATTACTGGCGTGTAACAGGTTACAATGCTTGAACAATGAATCGCCTTTTGTTTGTAATAAACAATCAAATATTTAGATATATCATTTCAATATATTTGAGATTTATTCCAGAGTATGGGTTGCAGTTTGCTACATGCTTTCTCTTTGGCTTTAATTTTAGCATCTCAGGAAACAATTAAACAGCAACGAAATTGCAAAACCGAGTTCGTAGCAGAAACGTTCATCTTATTTTATACCTGAAACCCTTGTAACTTGCTGTGTTTCATTCTCTGTATTTATGCCAAGGGATGTGATATGGTTTAAATATAGACACACAGAAATCATGCTTTACTTTCTTCAACAATTGAAGAACAATTCATATCACCATGTATACATGCCGTTAAAAGTAAATGACGTTAAACATCAAACAGACAAATACTCTATGAAAAGTGACATTTTCAAGTCAGTACTAAAATTTCGAAGGCTGTACACGTAACAATGGTTCTCAAAATAACGTTACATAGAAGCGAGTGTTTTACATGAACAAACAATGCACAGCAATAATACATGTACAATAATACTACTTGACACAGATGGAAACGGTGTAAACAAACACTGATTGCATTTTTGAAACATTTAAATTGAGCCGCCATGTACATACCTGCATCCATTTTACAGTATAAATGCTCGCATGTTTTTTTCAGGGCCTCGATGCGGGCAGGGTCCGCCTCGGTTTGTAGAACCGCCTTCCCAGGAAAGTGATCGACTCTACCGCATTTATGTGAGCCTTTAAGCACCTGGGGAAGATACACGTGACCGCGACACAAAAATAAAACAAGATAAATATAGAACGATTTTTTTTTCTTATAAATAGGAAAACTGTATAAGTGAACATTTATAATTCTTTAAACGAATTATTAAGTTGTATCTTTTTGATATTCTTTGCGCATGTGTGTTCACCACAACAAAGTTAATACCTGAAGACAGCTGTTCTCCCGCGTCGCTTTATCCAGTGGTATCCACACCGTCATCATATCTGGAAATAAATTGTGCTCGTACCAGTACCTGAAATTGGAATGGAAAACGTATGTATGGGTTGTAATCTGACAATCTATCAGTTATATCACGACGGTGTCTACTTGGAGATCGCTTAGCCTGATCTTATATTTAGATATCGGTGGTACATTTTCAACTGTTTATGTTTTCTTACTTAAATCTCGATTTGGTGGTTTCACTACTCCGGCCGATAAAGGCTCTGGCTGTTGTTTAACCATCCATAGGATATGTTGTCTGCTTTTTAATTTAGTCTTTTGACTGTTACTTGTGATTCGCAGGCTACATAACCGCTGCTCCCAACTAAATTACATTTTGTTTTTTTCACTCTTCGGGGCATAGAATGTTGTAAGATACTGGACAATACGTCGCTGGATGACGTGGAATAATGACAGTAAAAGTAGCATGTCATCTTCCGGATGGTTAAAATGCTGTACTATCGATTTTATGAATATTGAGTTCTGCTCAACCCGGAACTAGGGGGCATGAACGGTAGCAAGCATATTTCACTACCGTTCATGAATAATCAAACCGAGACTGCAGTATTTCGTATTTATCGCGTTCGGCCGTTTCCAAGGGCCCACTCTCATTCTCTTTTGTAACAGTGAGCTCAATAATCAATTTTCTACTAGTACAATTATTATAAATTATTTGGCATGACCCGGTCGAGAATGGAAACCACGACCTCCCACATGTGAGGCGGACGCTGTACTAATACGCCTCCGAAAACGGATTCATGTAAATTTAGAGTTACTCGAAATATTTTACAAATCATTTATTCTATACAATTACATATCATATGTCATCCAGTGAAGGTATGTAAACATTTAAATTCCTAATAGTATAAGGAAGAAATAATTGTCAGTACCGTCTACTTTATTTCGTAGACAATGGTTGCAGTACTAAAACACAAACATGCGTTTTATCGTGATACTGACAAGCATATATCAATGACATTTCTATTCCAAGCCTTTTCCGCTGTATTCAAACATAAACATTCGACTTTTATACTTATTTTAATGCATACAGTCTTCATACCCATAGTCTTGGTGCCATACATGTTGCCCGGCTACACGTGCATTCTTTAGTATGAACATAGAATTATAGTGATATACTTCTTCACCCAGAAGCTGGAGTAAACAAATATAAGGTATTGATCAAGGTGCAAAATCAAAACAATATGATACATGTTAAAAGCAATATACATTTTTTAAAATTACAATACTTTTATTGGATGTTTAGTTGCATAAAACCAATGACCTTGGAATTATACAGATTTAACATAAGTAACAAGTAATGGTATTTTATTTACACAATGTTATGTAATATTGTATTCTCTAGACAAATTACATACATTGAAAACAAAGAAATAGTGACCTGCACTTCTCAGATTAAAATATTGCTCTAAGTTCACCTTTTCACAGCTATCGACGATTTTCTCCGAACGCGCTAATATGCCACTGACGTCAGTTCCGGGATGCTTCCACGTTGCACGTATAATTTTCTTGCCGTCTGTTTCGGTAGTCTATTAAACGAAATAAAATGTATGCTTGATACAAATAAATAAATAAAGGGAATTGTGTTTTTGAGACAGTTTTAAAATTCTCTTCACCAAATACCAACAAGTCCTGACACTGAAGGAAGATTCAATGATGTTAACTTATTTTTAAACGTGTTATTTGTTTCTCTCTTTATTTACCGCATGGATAATGCAGTTACATATGTGGAGAAGTTTATTGTTGATGGCAGCACCACAATTATAAATAAAACGTCGTATTGATGCTGTAACGCCACGTCTGCAAAAGCGGAGTAGTGATGCTGATACCTGTTATTAATATATACCTAGTACCTTCATTTTCTGACAATGAAATAAAAATAAAAACCTATCGAGACTAGAGTTTTCTGATTATGATCACTAACCTACTAAACTGAATGACAACGTTTTCGTATGACGTCGTTGACTAACTGTATATATTTATAAAAGGATCATTACATTTTACTACAATTTGTTTTCTGGAAGCTTGCATCAGCTCTTGTGGATATCCATTCCAGGTGATAGTTATAATCAGTCGAGACTGTCAACTATCTGATGTCTGATATAGTCTGAATACATAAGACTTTCATTGGGACTACATAACAGAGATGAATTACCGTATATGAATGCTGAGCAATCTCATCGGACTTGTAAAATAGTTTCCATATTGGTCTTACCATATTGTTTTAAGGTATTACCTAATTTTGCAACGCATTACATGTTAGTGGTTCACCGATTTACAGTTCGCCACTATGCTTTCCTCTTTGATTGTACGATGACCCGACAGATTGCGGACCCTATTAATGACGTCTCCCTAAATCCTTATGGGACGGTAGTGTTTGATGTTTGTCTTAAATATTGTCTTGTCGTACACTTAAGGGTTTGTTCTCTTGTTGCTCTGGCTTCTGCCAAGTCACTGAGTACTTGATGTGTGGCTTTCTAGGCTTTTGTTTTTTATATTAAAAATGCGTGATCATTTATTTGTTATACTTTTATTGCCTATTAACGCTGCCCTGTTCGTTAGGGAGTATAACCTGGCGGGGATATCTCTCTTTACACTGTCCCGTTTATTGGAATGACAATAGGGTAAGAGTGAAATTTGATACACCTTAGAACCCGGTTTAAACCCCCAGCGGACCTTTTTCTACTACTTTGTCATGCTTGTGTTGTCATATCTTCCTTTGTATTCATGTTTTTAGTTGTTGTTTGTTTCTGTGCCTGTTTGTTGGTTGACTATGTTCCTTGAATGCTAAATGTCCTATTATAATTTTATATCTACTTTTATTCTTCTTTACCCAAGAGGTTCCTTTGTGTGTGCCTATTGTAGAGCCAGGTCTTACTGTGTATTAATGCTTAATAATGCCCACGGGGTGTCCAGTATAGTAGTCTTACCGTGTATGAATGCTTCAGAATTCCATCGGGACCGTCAAACAGTTTCCACATTTGATCCAGTTCTTCTTTATCCAAGAAGTGTCTTCAATATGATAAAAAGTGTACAATGAATTAGTATTGCATGTTAGAGAGATTTGCATAGCCTCCGGAAACTGGGACATAAGACTCATGAACTAAAAAATATTACATTAAACAAGCTTCAGTTATTTTATGATTTACGAAATAAACCAGTATAGTTAGTATACTTTCCCTTAACATTTTACATACTATTATAAAGTACTATATAGCAAATATAATCTTTCAGATACAAAATATGACACTCATCATAAAGTTTATAAAAACGCTAATATTTAGATTTTTTTTTAAAATATAGTATTGATGATGTCTTCAAAATCGATGTTCATGAACATATGAGCACTTTGTGAAATATCACACAAATACATCATTGTGTATAGTGATTGTACCATGAACAAGAATTCATCATTTACAGTGATTTATACGGTCACCTTTTGACGTTCCATTGAAAACTATGACATCCTACTCGTGAAACGAGTGCTTTCAAATTTAAAATCCAATCTATCATTTTTTTTAAAGTCCACTATACCCGACTATGCGTTTTTAATATAGCTACAAATATATTCTTACTTTGCAATGAAGAAACCATTTTCGTCAAACGACTGTTTCATTTCATCTGTGAGTTTGAATTTCCCCTCAAATGTAAATGTAAATGCTGAAATAAAGACAATGGTGACACTGTAATATAAACATTTTCACAAAAGGCGAATGCACTAAATTATCTAACCTACACATCTAGCCACCTCTAGCACCGGCTTTAGCGTTATTTGTTTTAGGTTATAATAGCGTAAATGAGTCTCCATGCCACTTTCACAGTAAAGCGAGAATGTTGACAAACTGTTAAACTCTCAAACCTGGTTAGAATTCTGAGAAACTTACGTAATCATGCAAATAAACGTGTCGGCTATTAAAAATGAAAAAGAAAATTTGGGGTGGGCGGGGGCATTAATATATTCTAAGAAAGTTTTCTTCATCTGCATACTAAGACCGGGTCAAAGTTCAGTGTTAGTTTTACCCCTTACACTTTCATGCCCTGTCTATTTTCACTTCTGAAATTTATATAAAAAACTGACTAAAAGATGATGAGCTGCATTTTTAAATATCAATAACATATCTAGATTACAGTTAAAGACAAAAATAGCAGGAAACTGCCCACACAAAAATGTTTTTAAAGAAAAAATATTAGCACCAGGCGAGCAAATCCGGCTGATTTAGTGAAACCGTTATATCCAAAAGATTGGACTCGACCATCACAAAGAAGAGGTAATAAATAACATTACTAATTCGTAGCAATAGTATGTTTATTTATGAAACGTTACATGATATGCTCATTTACCATAATTAGACTTACAGTTATTATATCCTATATTTATCCTGGACTCGGAAAGCTGCTATAGGTGTTGGACTGTGTATCAATGTCATTTTACTGTTCATAAAACAACAGTACTTTAGTAAGAATACCGAGACGCAGTCAAATTGGTATACAGGCATTTTATGGGTCTTCTACTACTTGAATTACGTATCAATATTAGAGATACGTTCTACACATTATGATCTACGCATGCTCGTAGAACTGGTTCTATCTGGTTTTTACTACAAGAATTAGATGTAAATTTCAGGGATACATACTATAAATCTGTTCTCAGCGTACGAATACAGCTGGTTCCAAATCGGCATCGTCATTGATTATTGATTGATGTTAAACTTTATTAATGGGACAAAAGGTAATCTTGATTTTTTAAAAGCTCGCGGCGCCCCGTTAGTTTGTCTACATAACTTGCATTTGTTCAATAATTAATACTACTTATAAGAATAATATAAAGGAAATTGTGTTTGAATATTAAAAACTGTTTGTGTGTGCTGCTGTGTATCTATCTCTTGTGGTTCTGTCTGATCTTAAAATAAGCAACACCTCTTTAATCATTAAACAGTGTTGATGAAACTTTAACTGAAGCATCTTGTAAAGAGTTTGAATAGGTCTGCTCCATTGCTACTTATCCTCACGAACTACTGATCAGATTACAATAATAAAACACGTCTAACATTAACCCTTTCTTCTAACGAAAATTTAATTAAAATATGAGATGACCTTCACAGACGCTAATCTTCAATCCAATTGCTATTATATTATCATTAAGTTTTCTTTTTGTTTATAACTATGATAATTTACCAATTCTTCATATTCTAAACATGATATTTCTATTTAGTGATCAATTACACATACTATTTCAGATGTCTATCATATTAATATTATAACATTATACAACACAGATGTTCATTTTGTCTCATGATGACTAGTTTATCTAGTGCTCAAATCTTTCATGATAAATATGTTTTGATTGTTGACATCTACACACTGTTCGTTTATTTTTATCATATGCAATCCCCTTACTGTTTTCTTATGTAACTGTTCTGACCGGCTTGTGATACTTTTGTATCACTGTTTTTCTTGTAATGTACACATTCTTCGTTGTCCAACTAAATATTTATTAATCGCATTTAGACATCCAGTGAACGTATATAGAATCATTTCAGATTAAACCAAACATCCTGATAATACCAAACAATAAATATGTTTTCAATAAATTATTATATTTATTAATGAATATAATAATGTACATACCTTCAGTCATGATGAAATGTGTATATTCGCCAACGTTCTGTGGAAAGCTAAAAAAAGACAATGTATATAATGTATACCCAGCACGATTAGCCTCGTATTGAAATGACACATATGAAAATACACATACGGGCATAAGCTAATAAGCTAACGAATGCCAAACAGACTGTGTCAGCTTTAATGCAAAGAAAACACAAATACCTGTATCAGCTATTAGTTTACAGGGTAAACGCGTTTTATCTGTCATTGGACCTTGTATATGTGATACCTATATTCATCTTGTCAGGTCAAGTTAAGTCGATATTGTAATATTTCAGTTTAAACTGATAACCTGTCTAAAATGTACGTGCTAATACATACGTATAGAAGCATCACAGACAATATCAACATCAACATCAATGTAAATGACACCATTGTAAATATCACTTAGAAAACTGTTTATATTTTACTTTTGACATTATAAATCAAATAAATGCTCAGAGCATAGGCACATTTGGGAGATACACTCTCAATAGGTCACAATCCAAAGGTTAAATCAACCTTATTTGTTAAAGTTCCTGTAAATAGTTTTAAAAATACTAGACACTAATCTAACATTATAATATGCCGTTTTTAAAATAATGCTTGCATTAGTTGATCTTTTGCATACACGCATTCTTTACACAGTCCACCGGACATGTAATGTCCCCATGCATATTTTATTGCAGACACGAGAAGAACAAAGCCTTGTCATCAGTATTTACACATTTAACCCTTAACCTGCTAAGCACGACTATAATAGCCTTTGCGTCCATTGTAAACCCAGATCAGCATGCAACTCGCAGGCTGATCAGGGTTTTACAATGTCCGGCTGCTGATCAGTCATTTCCCCCCAACCATTTAACCGAGGCAAATCCCTTTGTATGGAGGTATGGTGGCACGTACCCACCAATCCTACACTCCTGATCTTTTTGTGATTTCTTCATGAGGTTTCCTTCGTTTTGGTGCATGTCCATGACACGATTTTCGGTTTAAAGCAATACGTTTTTTTGTCAATGATTGATTATTTATCGATATTGAAGTTAGTAATATGTAAAGTATAAACATTCCCAAATTACTACGGTGGCGGCGTGCCTCAGAGTAGGTATTTGCCATTATATAACAATGAAAACATACTTGTTTTGCAGTAAAAAGGATTTCAAGACAATAACCACTTTTCTTGTTTTTATTATTTATATTTATATTTTATTCAGTGTGTACGTCAGTGAGTGAAAACTAATATGTGAAACATAAAGGCAAAATAACACTACACAATCGCTTATCCAAACCCTATTCAGGTGTTCAGGTCATAAAATAATGTGTATATGCCGATTAAAAGTATAGGTTTATTCACCGGTACTTAAATACACGAGATTGAATATGCGTAAAATGAAATATAAGTTGGTAACTCTAAATTCGACGATCCAGTGTTGGGTTTTGGCTTAGCCGGTTAAATTCGTTTATACCGTTTCTATATAGTTTTGATTTTCAAAATATATATGTTATATATATATATATATATACTTGCCGTCAGTAGGTTTAGAAACGGTAAACATCTGTTGTAAACTGTGCCTGGTAATGGCGGGATAGGGACGTTAACAATAGGTTTACCGCCTTTGACCGGTGTATGGCAATAGCGGCCAATGGGGTTATAAGACTGCCACCAACCCTCACTTTTATCCTTCAATCATCCCATTAAAATAGGACAGTGTTAACCAAAGGACTCTCCGCAAAAAACTTGGCAGGAATAACAGGCGACATAGCTTAAATACGGAAATGAATGTGTATATGAATATAAAAACTCAAGAAAAGTCAGGACAACAAGACGCTTCGGTAAGGAAACTGGCAGTATAATAGACACTTTTACAACATTTAAAACCTATTAAGGTTACAACAGCATGTGGCGTAGCCGGAGTTGTTGGAGTATGCAAGCTGAATATAAGCATCGATACCAAGAATTATTTCTAAGAGGGGTGGGGGTTGCGAATGCCTCTGCCTTGCGTAGGTTCGCATTCTGTCTGATAGGAAATGTCTGATAGGAAACATCTTTCTTCATGTCATCTTCCTCTGAGATTGCTAAATCTAAATATAACCTATTGTCATATTGCAAAGAACATTCGCGGGGCTTCATTGGTCAATGTGCCGGAGCCCATGTATACGTCTCGCGACGTGAACATTGACGATTTCACCAAGACTGCCTCATTCCTTCAATACACAAAACAAAAAGGCGAGATTACGCTACCTATTTGTTGAATAAACTGTCGATTGTTTCTTTCTTACCGCTTTTGTACTCTTTCCATTCCGGGTAAAAGTCTGACATAATAGTAGGTAGTGTTGTTTGCCATGTTAAAGATAATAAAACACCAACATTGTGATAAAAGCAGTTTTGTTTAATTAAAAATACCGCCAAATTTGGCGTCGATTAGCGTGTTGACGTCATGAACGTAAACACCAACATTGTGATAAAAGAAGTTTTTGTTTAATTAAAATACCGCGAAATTTGGCGACGATTATCGTGTTGACGTCATGAACGTAAACAATTAGCGACGTCACGTGTTATGAATGAAATAGAGGCACGGTGTGTGTTAAGGTTTTGTCTGTGTTTTGTTTAGATAAGTAGTAAAAACGTTGAAGTATGACAAATTCATTATGGGCACACCATCCCTGCCTGGCAAGTATATTTCCCATCGCCTGTCGGCACAGGTGAATATTATTACCAGGCAGGGAAAGTGAGCCCATGTCCCCTGTGATTCTTGACAGGGGACATGGGCTCACATTCCCTGCCGGCAAGTATGTTCCCCCTTGTTGGCTCGGGTGAATATCATTTTCAAGTAGGGAATATGAGCCCATGTCCCGTGTCAAGAATCTAGATAACAAATAATGTGATGTGTTAAAGAGACGTAAAACCACATTGCTTTTGATTTCATTAAGCAAGAATACTACTTTGGAAATATTAACCTCTCTTTTGCTTTTACTAGGGGTCATATCCTAGATTTAAAATCTATGTTGTCATTTAGACATCCTAGGAAACAATTGTACCGAATCTGAACACCATTCTTCAACTAATGTAGGAGTGTAAATAACATGGAAACAATAATGAACGCTGACCTCATATGACCACATGTGTCCTCCCCGGGTGAGATGGTCCATATACAAAATCACAAAACTAGTTCCAGGTTGTATGTGTATATCATTACTAATTGCATATAATGTATTTCATTAAACATGAAAACTTTGATTTTAATATTCACTTTGGTGAATTTGTCCTTTTGACTGTGAGCTCCCGACCAGGGGTCAGGCCCAGAATTTGAAACATGTGTTGCCATTACACATCTTTGGCAACCACGGTTCTAAATGTCAACTAAAAATGCATGCTGACCGCATACGACCATTTGTCCTCTCTCCTAGGGAGAGGGGTCCATATATAAACATTTAGTACTGGATTAGTTAATCAACACAAATGTTAGTCTAAATTTTCAAACAGTTTAATTTGTTATAGTTACCGATAACCGCGTTTAATATGTAATAGTTATAGGATATGAGAGCGGTCGATCGACCCTTGTTGGTGCCCCATGGCCTTTTATCGGTTGGTTTCGACTTGTTCGTGTGTCCCATACCTGTATTATCTCAATTTTCATTATTTTCCCCGACATTATTTTCTGTTCAAAATGAATACTTTTCCTTTAAAAATAAAAAGCGATACCATGTTCAATTAGAGAACAGAAAAAGGTTCTGTTACCCGAATAAAGAGAACGGAATATTACACAACGCAAAAATACGATGACACAACATAACATAATGTTTGCAAACTATGCCGAGGTATTGTAAAGTTCGTCAGCATTCCTTCGTACTTTAAGTGCGGCATATAATGTTAAAGCTGGTTATTTGCCCTATTTTTTTTCAAATTTATTCCCTGACGTAGTTGGCAGAGTTGTCCCTTACAACTTAAGAAATTCAAATGATTACGTATCTATTCATACGAGAACGCAGCTATTTAGTAATTCGTTTATTCCCTCGTGTATATCGTCATGGAATACAATACCTGAACACATACGAAATGCAGACTCTCTTTCTGCTTTAAAACTCTTATTACAAATCAATACTTTAATCCGCCCAAAATACCTATTTTTTATTTTTCTGGAATTCTTAGAGTGTCTGTATTTCATGCACGGAAAAGAAACAAATGCAGTAACCTGAAATGTGATTTGTTTATAAACAAAATCAAAGAAAACGCAACCTGTGAGAAGTGTTGGCATGAAAAGGAGGACGCCGAACATTATTTTATGCAATGTCCGTTTTATTTAAATGAACGACTTTGTCTTTTTCATGCTACCCGTCCATTTCACCCGCTCAGCGTTCGTGTATTTTTATTTGGAAAATATAGTTATACAGATAAAGATAATAGCACTATTTTTAATCATGTTCAAATATACATTAAAGATACTAAACGATTTGATAACGACTAGACATTATATACACTGTTATGACAACCGCTCGGGGCAGGATCCTACAACCACAGCGTCATCACTCATTCCTTCTTGTTTAGTTTGTCCTAGAACTTTATTCTACTTACTCCTCTCCTTTTTTCTTCTTCTTTTGTTCATCGAAAAATGTATTTGAATATTTTATGTCAATTGTATTGCCATCTTGTTAGCTGTTAATTACAATATTGTTGGGACGGGCCTTTATTAATGTTGGAAGAACTTGTGGCCCAACCCTTTTGCTTGTATATAGAAGAAAAGCAATAAAATATGTTTAAAGTTAAGTTCGGCATAATAACAACGTACTGTGACGAAGGTCTAGAACTAGAAATGCCCTTAACAGTTGTAAACTATGGTCTGACTTAAGGTACGGTTGTCACGATCCCTGTCAAACAGCTGAGGAAAAAGAGAACACGCTGTTTTCGGGGGTCACTGTGTCGAAGTTTAGGCACTACCAAACATTCTCTAAGAAATAACTGACATTTGGTTGTAACTGGATTACCGTTGGAGTAAGATAATCAAATCCTACTGTATATTAGACTTTATACGCGAAATGTAACTGTTGTCGAACATTACAAAGCTTAGATTCTGAGTCGTAGAGGGCGTTACTTAAAAGATGCAAACACATTGCTAGAAAGACTTTGTATTATATCATAACCGCCTTCAATAATATATACTGGTCTCACAACTTTTAATAAATGTCCTTTGTTTCGTAAATGAATACATTATTACCTATTTCAATAGACCATATGATGCAAAATAGTCCATACTTTGTTTGTTTTGTTTGTATGGTGTTTTATGTCATTTTCAACACATGTAAGGTTATATATGACGGTTGATTTTTAGTGGTGAAGGCAGACTACCCACTTTTCCTGGGTAGAACCAGTACTGTATACCTTCCGCCATCCGTAAGAATCGACACTTCCTCACTTGCAAGTCGAGCTCCCAGTGGGATTGGAACCCCCAGCGGTGAGCGGCGAAGGTTTACAACGCAACCTCGTTAACCATTCGGACACACGGAGACGCTAGATGTAAGATGAGTATAGATTATATGCGACCTTACATGAACGTAAATATTTACACGTTTGTTGCTGTACATATTCACAAGCACGTATATTTAAATATTGTTATCAGTTTACACATATAATGCTGCACTTTACACCAACTGAACTTGACCTCACAAGATATGTGCACAGTCAAGGTCCAAAACAGGTACAACGCGTTTATTATTTAAACTAAACGTTGATATAAAGGTTTCTATTTGTTTGTATACATTTTAATGCCACTTTTACGAGTGTTTCATAAATTATTTTGGTACAAAATATTTGTGTAGTACGATATTCCGATTTAATTTTTCACTACCATAATTGTTCATGATAGGACTTTAATACAATAAAAAGTAATTTATTATATTTTTTATTTTATTTTTCTACAGAAGGTTGGGGAATCGACCAATATCATCATGACTGAGGGTATGTGGAAATATTATGTTTGTTTAGTAGATATAACATTGTAATATAAAGACTGTTTACATTGATATAAATATTATAAATAGGTGTTAAAGTCGAACATGAAATGTAGCATTTTTTAACATTTAGATTATAATATAAATATAAAATAGATATTATAGTAAATATAGCATATCACCTTTAGTAATATAAACATTAAACTTCAAAATTTAAACTTTAAAATTTAGACTTGTAATGTTTAAGAACCTCTGAAGAAGAAGCTAAGACCTCAAGTAACGTTTTTGAAAAGTATTCCCACACTAACTGACACAAACAAAGCAGATTTGATTACGTGTCTCATACATGTTTATTTAGATTTTAGAATATTCGTTTTTTCGTGAGAATGTTACAACACCGTGTAATCATGGCTTTTTTTCAGCATTTACATTCGAGGGTAAATTCGAACTCACAGATGAAATGAAAAATTCGTATGACGACAATGGCTACATCATAGTCAAGTAAGAGTTTTATTTAAAGCTCACACAAGCCCAGGGCTCCATTGAGCTATTGTGACCTCTTTCGTTCTGCAGTACGTCTCCGTGGCCGAATTCTGCGTTGTAAACCTTCGCCTCTCTCCGCTGCGGGTTCGAATCCCACTGGGAAGTGAGGAAGTGTCGATTCTTACGGATAACGAGAGGTGTACAGTCCTGGTTCTCTATTTTAAGAAACCGTGAATAAAACTATACTTTGACTCGGCGCATATACTTTATTCTACGACCTGATTATGTGGAAGATGTTTCGATAACGGTTTTGTAGCGTAATATTTGGTGGGTAAATAATCCTTTCCGGAACACTGAATCACGGACGTTTCCAGAATGATAGATATTTTAAAAGAAATTATGGGACAACATGCTCTAGACTTACAAACTCATCTTCCGATTTGATAGTGAAAGGAGGTATCGATCCCCGATCACTGTGTATCGTCTTGCTTGATAACCATAGATATGTTCATCCTTTAAGAAGAATGGTGGCATACCATAATGGTGGCCTACCATACCAACGAGAGTATGGTTTAAATCCATATGCCCCTGTCACTGCGCATTTAAATAAAAACAAACCTTATCTACATACAATATCTAGACAACTTGCGATTTTAATATATTAACATTTTAATGAAATAACATGCCGGCGACTCGGTATATCGAAACATACGGTCGATGAGGACAGACTGGGATTGCCTTCATACACTCACTGTACACGCCCTAGAAACAAGACTCGGGTATAGACGATTTTAAGGTAAAGATTATAAACATGTTAATGGGGGCACTGCACATATGTATGCAGGGCGTTGTATTTTTTCTTTTTTATGTTCCTCGCTTTGCCACCTTCCTGTAGTTCATAACAGAGTTATATGTGTCTGTCTGTCATTGTGTGTGTTCTATCCAAGTAAATAGCCTACCTTTTTAAAAGTTGATGGCACTTGGAAGATGAGTATTGATAAAGATGAAAGCATTATAGAGACATGGAAAATCAAGTTGAAATAAATGAAGTCACGGGGTTATTACTCATAGACGTTCTACATTCATTGCGGCAACACTGGTGCATATATAGCTAAAATTACAAATGTTTAAAGACAAATATCAAGAACAATATTCAGTGAAAAGAAAGAAATGATTTGTTTCTAAAATAAAATATGTATTTTCTGTAAACGTTGGGTGTTTAGAACTGTTTAGAACTAAATATGAATTAAATAAAATATGTTACTCTTAAACATTAAGAAAGACATTGGAAACATTTCACCAAATGTGAATATAAGAATTAAAGTTGGACGTTCTATCTAAACGGTTGCAACCTCATAGAAATATGAATATGTAAAACTATATGTTGAAGCAGATGTATAATGACATATGTTTATGCAAGTCTTTATTCCATTGTAGCGATAACACATAATAAATTATAAGTTTCATTTTATTTTAGGAATTTCTTAGATAAAGAGGATCTGGCTCAAATGTTGAAATTATTTGACAGTCCGGACGGAATTCTGAAACATTCATACACGGTGAGACAGCATTATACACGGTAATACAGCATTATACATCGAAGGACAGGATTAGGTATACACGGTAAGACAGAATTATACACTGTAAAACAGCATCCATACATGGTAATACAGCATTATACACGGTAAGACAGCATCCATACACGGTAAGGTAGCATTATACACGGTAATACAACATTATGCACGGTAAGACAGCATCCATACACGGTAAGATAACATACATACACGATAATACAGTAGTATACACGGTAAGACAGCTTCCATACACGGTAATACAGCACTATACATGGTAAGACAGCATCCATACACGGTAAGATAGCATACATACACGGTAATACAGTAGTATACACGGTAAGACAGCTTCCATACACGGTAATACAACATTATGCACGGTAAGACAGCATCCATACACGGTAAGATAACATACATACACGATAATACAGTAGTATACACGGTAAGACAGCTTCCATACACGGTAATACAGCACTATACATGGTAAGACAGCATCCTTACACGGTAAGATAGCATACATACACGGTAATACAGTAGTATACACGGTAAGACAGCTTCCATACACGGTAAGACAGCAGTATACACGGTAAGACAGCATCCATACACGGTAATACAGTAGTATACACGGTAAGACAGCATCCATACACGGTAATACAACATTATGCACGGTAAGACAGCATCCATACACGGTAAGATAACATACATACACGATAATACAGTAGTATACACGGTAAGACAGCTTCCATACACGGTAATACAGCACTATACATGGTAAGACAGCATCCATACACGGTAAGATAGCATACATACACTGTAATACAGTAGTATACACGGTAAGACAGCTTCCTTACACGGTAAGACAGCGGTATACACGGTAATACAACATTATACACGGTACGACTGCATTATACACTGTAATACAGCATCCATACATGGGAATACAGCATTATACACGGTAAGACAGCATCCATGCACGATAAGATAACATTATACACGGTAATACAACATTATACACGTTAAGACAGCATTCATACACGGTAAGATAGCATACATGCACGGTAATACAGTAGTACGGTAATACAACATTATAAACGGTAAGACAGCATCCATACAAGGTAAGAGAACTGTATACACGGTAATACAACAGTATACACGGTAAGACAGCCTACATACACTTTAAGACAGCATCCATAAACGGTCATACAGCATCCATACACGGTAAGACAGCAGTATACACGGTAATACGGTAATACAACATTATACACGGCAAGACAGCAGTATGCACAGTAATACGGTAATACAACATTATACACGGCAAGACAGCAGTATGCACAGTAATACGGTAATACAACATTATACGCGGCAAGACAGGGTTTATGCACGGTAAGACAACACGACAAGATTTACTAAAATGCACTTAGAATGCCATGGTTCGCATTTAACCGTCGAAAGGTATGTCCCCTTACTCGTATTGCCTTCGAGAAGGCATTTGTATTTTAAAAAGTAGTTTACAGGTGTACGTCATACATAATCTAATATGTGTTGAATATCTATGTTAAACACCAAACAAACTCACACACGTTTTGTTTTCTTAATAACAGACTACAGAAGCAGATGGCAAGAAGATTATGCGCGTGATGTGGAAACATGCTGGAAATGACGTCAGCGGAATTTTATCGCGTTCGCAGAAAATGGTCGATAGCTGTGAAAAGGTAAATTTTGAAAAAATGTTTTCAAATAAATTACAGTTTTTTATTAATTCGTCATTGACCAACTGTGTTTATTGCAGCAAGGCAAACCATTTTGAATAATATTTAAAATAAATAATCGAAAGTAAACTTAGTATGTTATATAGATTTGGAAATAATGACCATTACTTTATGATATGTTTCCTTCAGCTTCTGGGTGGGGAAGCATATCACTACCATTCTAAGTTCATACTGAAGAATCCACGTGAAGGCGGGGCACATGTGTGGCACCAGGACTACGGGTAAAATGCTCACTGATTTGTTTCTCCGAGAAAACAGATAAAATAGAAGAATAGAAGAATTTATATTGATTTTATGATTTAGTATTGTGTCTTTGTATTTGGAACCATTGTTATAAAATAGTTCATATTACTAATCTTTAATGTTTGGAATGACAATTAAGGGCTAAAATTATTGTCAAAACTCCGCATTCATGTTTTGCGAGGACGGCGAAACGTGCCGTGCCACCAGTTGTCGTCATTTGACTGTACTGCGTCGTGTGACTATAGGTTGCGTACAACTAAATATAGCCTGGCTGAAGCCCCTCCTTTTGTTGTGTACGATTCAGTACAGAAGTGAAAGTTCACAGAGTTCACAGAGGTCAGCAGATATAACTTTGAAATATTCAATATGCATTTTCAGGAAGGATAAACTATAGGTAAAATAATCCCCATAGCTAGGATCATTAAATGAAATAATTTTTTTTTTTTTAATGTTTTTGAAAATTTAACATCCATTGAAATTGCATGTCAATATTCAGTGCGGATTCAATAGTGTTTGTAAACACAGACATGTGCAGAGAGGTTGAGCTGAAAAAAGTGTCGTTTTCACACTTTCAAAGGCTTTGTGATGGAAATATCTATGAAATAAGGTAATTTAAAGAAAATCTGGTGTATAATTCTTGAGATATTAGCTGACAGGTGCAACAGGAGGTCTATGGGAAAGTATTTAGTTTTCTGCAACCTATAGGCTAGATTCTGCATATGGTAAAAGAGAAAGTAGACGTGCTTCTGTCTAACACACTGATTTGAAAGTGTGAGAAATGTTAAATTATGGTGTATTTTGACTTTTCTTATAACTCTTTTCATGATTTTTAAATATTTCAAAGTTTTATGATGCAAAATAGGTATTTTAGATTATTTTATTAAAGTTTGTGGACACAAAATTAGCCATACCTGACACCTGGTATACACAATTGGCCTGTAATGCACATGTTTGACACAGTTAAAG
>JAWPHD010021825.1:0-27016 GCA_037043455.1 Cyrtodaria siliqua
AACCCTTAACAGTCACCAGGTTTGGCCAGTGCTGCTCTCCAAAGTAACCTAGCATCATGTAAGTCTCTTACTGGGTGTGGGGTGTGTGTGTGTGTTTTTAACCTACCGAGTTTCATAACGTTTTATGCAGATGTCCGAGATTGTTTGATTCTTCTCACATCAAGAACACAATAATGCCAACATCTGTACCATCTTTTAACTTATTAGATTAAGCTTTGTTGCTTGTGTTTTACAATCAATGTAAAATGAAGTTTAATCATAACACCACTTACATGAGATCTGGTCGAAATCTGTGTATAATGGCGCAGAAAGCCAGTCCGCTCTTCCACGAGGCCGCCATGTCCCTGACCTCCACATCCCGATAACCATCCGCCATCTTCTTGCACCATAATTGTAGGGCTTTCACCTTTGTCATCGCCATAGTTACTTGATGCTGATATTCCACTTGTCAAACTGATGATTATGGTACTGCTTGTTTTTGTTTTTTTCAAGATGAACAGTTTAGAAATTCCGCGCATCTGACCATCTTACAAGTTGTCAGCATCTACAATAAATATACTTTTACATTAACCACAGTGAAAGTCAATATTTACATCTGAGATAGTCGCCAGCTTACAGTTAGCGTTATTAACATCTGCAACATCCACCTATAAATCAATATCATCTTGTATAACATATACTTAAGGCCATTAAAAACGCAAGTTGGTGTGCATGTGATTTTCGCATAAATCCGATTTTACTTCTTTCAATACACGAATTTGATCGGTCACCACATTTATAGGGAATGTGGATAATTTCTAACATGTACATAACACTACAATCTATCTTGGAGACATTTTAATTAAAAATAAACATGTTTTTTTGCACTTTTAATGGCATTAAGTATATAAACTCACGTTCCCTGCCTTTCCTGCCTCTCTTTGTACTTAGCGAGCAAGGATCAAGTGCTTACATACCTCAAATATGTCTTTATCATGTCTAACAGTATCCGTCCACGGATTTAAATCACAAATAACGCAACAATTTGATTATATTTAAATATTTAAGGAAAGCACAGTTACACAAGTGTATCTCAATTCAACTATTCAAAGCAAACCAACTGGATCCAAATATCCAGTAGTCCATAATTACCCATCATCATTAAAAACAAAAATATGTTCTGTCCAAAAATATATATGCATATAAAAAGACACATTCAATTTACTATTACTACTTTAATATGTCTTAATCCAGTATGGTGACAATGAGTAGGCATCCGGAACTCTTCAGGCCATAACCCCAAACTTACAAAATACCACTTTGTAAATATCATGTGTTCGTCTATTTATAACCCTGTTTAACTGTATAATTAATCATGCAAGTTGTTTTCAAAATCCGACTCTAAACCAAATAAACATAAAAAAAACACCAAGGTTTACTACTAAACTAAGATAAACTGACAGTATATTGTTTTCTTAAAATTAAAATCTTCTGAAATAGATTTTATTTTGATCAGACCTTTTAATGGAACCATGTTCAATTTCAAAAGATTTAAATAAATAACATACACACATTTCAGTGGATGTTTCTTTTTTTGTTTCTTTATAAATACTGTATATATTTATATATATACTGTATAGTAATAAGTTTAATTTGCAATCTGAAATGTTGACCATGATACAGTAATCCAGCATTCCTCATACCACAACACATATAATCAAATATAAAAAAAAATTGTGCACACGATGACGCATCGTAGATTTTTTTTAATAACATTTTATGTTATAACCTTTACGCACAATGAGCACAAATTGAAATGAAAGTTACTGTAACATTATGACTCTGTAAAGATCATAAAAATAAATATATATTTTTTTTTTTTATCATGTTTGATTATTGAAATAAAATAGCCTTCAGTGTTAAATAAAATAAATCTACATCTAGAATCTTTAACACCTACTTGTATTTTGAATCATGTAACTTATATCCTGGTCCTATATCTGCCTACTTCACAAACTAAATTCACAGTCCCACTACTACCTCGTATTTCCAACATGTCACATTACCGCTTAAATCACATTATCAACATTTCGATGTATTCACAATTTACACACAATGTATCATGAACCAATGAAGTTTTAAATACAGGTAAACACTGTACATATGAATTGACGTGACATGACCACTTCCCGTCCACCTCTCTATACGGCCTGAATGTTCAACTACCTGTAGCTGGATAATTCATTCAATGGCATATCTAAATTTACCTAATAGGTTATACTCTATAGATAGGATTCACAGTGTTATGTTTCAGCGAAAACCATTAAGCTATTAAACTACCCATTCTGTTTTCAGTATCGACAGTAAAATAACGTCTTGCAGAACTAATTCATTGCCAATTTACCTGTTTATACGGTACTCTATATATTATGGGGTGAACTCGTAAAAAAATGTAACTACGCAAACAAAGCCAACATTCACCAAAATTAAATTTGATGAGACAACAACCACCATTCTGTTCTCAGTAAAAATTCGGTATTGTCTTGAGATAATTTATTCATAGCCATATAAATTTAACAAACAATATAGGTCTCACACTGCTAAATGCAAGTAATGAAATCACTTGTATATGTAACGAGGTCAATACCTATCCCAGTTTTCAGAACTGACAGTAGAGTAAAGTATAGTATTCAGCGTTCTCAATAAGAACCGGCCGCCGGCCGAAATGACCTATTCAAATGGCATTTGGGCCGGTTCAAAATCGTTCAAAAATTATTATTTATTTATTTATTTTTTTTAAATTAGGACAGTGACATGGATAGTATGTGTTATTGGACTTTGTAGAGATAATGGAAAGTATTTGTTGTTGAATTTTGTAGTTATGTGGATATGTGGTGTTCAGAATACAATTTTCAAATGGATATGTGTTGTTGAAGTTTGGTAAATAAATATAATTGTCAACATACTGCACTACCTCTAAATACAGATACAACTACTGCACTGCAGTACTTGTATCTGCATATAGAGGAATATTGCTTATGAAATTGCACTTTAAAGTGTGATTTAAAAGGCATTCAAAATGCAGGAAATGACGCGCTCAATTTCAAAATTTTCCGGGGGAGGACCCAGCACCCCCCACGCCTGTTACTTTTTCAAAAAGGCCTGTTCAACCAAAAGTTATTGAGAACCCTGAGTATTAATTACACCGCCATCTTAAATATTAAACACATTGTCAGACCTATTAATATTCTTTAATAGGACCTTGACTTTTTACAAAGTAAGACTGCTTTATTTTCTCTTTTGAAAACAATCTTTTCATAGTGAAAGTTAAACTCATTAGTGGTCCTTTTTTGTTAAAATAATGGATTTTTCATTCATAGTGAAGGCGAAATTCGATAGAGGTTCCACAAGTCATTCATTTAGTTTCAAAATAATGGATTTTCGTAAAGGGAAATACGTTACTAGCAAAAATCTAAATATTTAGTTTCTTGATACTAGGCTTGATACTGATCATCCCTACAAAATTTCGTGGAAATCAGGCCGGGTCTTTAGGAGAACTTGTCCGGAAAAAGTTTGTGTATAAGGGGCCATAACTCTGCCAAAAAGCATTCAAGTGGAACATGGCGACTATATATGTTCAACTAAGATTGATGCTGATCATCCCTGCTGGCCAGAGGGTTCAGGAGAACTAGTCCAGACAAAGTTTGAGTAATAAAACCTTTAAAGGGCCATAACTATGCAAATCATTCAACCGGAACAAAGCAATGATATGTACAACTATTCTTGATACTGATCATCCCTGCCTAGTTTCACTGAAGTGGTTCAGGAGAACTAATCTGGACAAAGTTTGTGTATCAAAACCGTTAAAGGACCGTAACTCTGCAAAAATCAATCAACCGGAACAAGGCAATGATATGTGCAACTAGCATCCCTAACAAGTTTCACTGAAATCAAGCTAGGGGTTCAGGAGAACTAGTCCGAACAAAGTTTCTATATAAGGGACCATAACTCTGCCAAATATCATTCAACTGGAACATGAGGATGCCATGCGCAACTAGGCTTGATACTGATCATCCCTACAAATTTTCGTTAAAATCAAGCCAGGTGTTCAGGAGAGCTAGTTTGGACACAACTTGTGTATAAGGGGCCATAATTCTGCCAAAAATCATTCAAGTGAAACACAAGTATGTGCAACTAGGATTGGCAGGGGCGTTCCTGGGGCTAATTTAGGTATACGCACGATCGTGTTTGGGATTCACAAATGTGCCTAACCCCACTATACCTTCAGTTTTTATTGTATTTTTCGCATTTTTAGCCTTTTTTATTTGTTTGCTTCTTTAATAGCCTGTACGCACGTGCGTCAGTGTGTATGCCCAGGTACGCCCCTGACTGGTACTGACCATCCCTCCCGGCTGGCCAGGGGTTCAGGAGAACTAGTCCAGACAAAGTTTGACATACATAGACAGACAGACTGATGACTAAAGGTGATGGCTGTGGTCTAATCGTAGTGGAGCGCTGTGGTCTAATGGTAGAGCGTTGGACCCATGATCCAAAAGTCGTGGTGCTTAGTACTGATTCTACCCAGGCAGACAATCAAGAAGTACCTTAGAAGCAAATCGCTTACAAAAGGTATATAATACACTAAGTTTTAAGTTATGACAGACAGTACAAAAACAATGTCTCCCCTCCACAAAGTTGGGGAGGCATACTGAATAATTTACAATTTGGCTAAGAGTTTAATATGAAGTTTATGGAAATTTATCAGTTATGTGCTTAAAGTAGCTATGTCCACCATATATAGCCAAGTTTTAGGTTGTTTAACCTATTTAAGTGGGGCCAAATTTCGGCCTCTTCCTAACATCTTTATTTTCCAAATTCTGGGTAAAAAAATATAAAAATATATATATAGTAATACATACCGGTATATGTAATTTTTTTTTAGAAAGTTGCTTTGTGCATTGTTTTAATTAGAGCCTTCTCTGACCCTAAAAGCCTTTTGTTTCTTTCTTTTTTGTGGCTTTTTAGTTGCAGCCAGACGAAAAAATCAAAATCGTAAAAAGGGCTGGTTAGGTCAGAGAAGGCATGGATTATGTGTGTTTATATGTTAAAATCATTAATGTTTTTAACAATACCCGACTGATATCATACCTAAAGCATGTACATCATTTCTAAACCTACCGATGATGAAGTATACAGTCATAAACGTGTAACTTAAATTTAGAGAATCCAAACTCTGTAGACACAATATAATTTAACAGCCTTAACAGGCCAGACCAAACCCCAAAACTGGAGCATCAACCTTTATTTTTAATTGGCACATATACATTATTATATGACCTGAACACCTGGATAGAGTTTTGATAAACAGTTTTGTACTGTAATGTGACGTTATTTGGCAGGTAAGTTTTTTCAAACAACTTCTACTAATTTCTAGAAACTAAAATATATCCATGCTTTCAAAATAATGTAAGGTAAAAAAGCAAGATAACCATGTGTCCCTTCCAGTCAGTGCCAAACCTGAGTTACCACACTTTTCTCTTGAGTATTACCTTTAGGTGCATTTACTTTTAACCCTTAACCTGCTACATATATATAATGGACTATTCTTCCTTTGAATTAAGACTATTCCATTTATATGTGACAAAGGGGTGTTTTGGGGAAAATGATTGATCAGCAGTCAGACGTTGTAAACTTGATAAGCCTGCTATTATAGTCGTGCTTAGCTGGTTAAGGGTTAACATTCTCGAAATCCCAGTCAATAAGAAATAATAAAATTTCAGATAACTGTCCAGCCTCATGGAGTTTCACTTCATTTATAGAAATAAACTAGAAAATGTGTTCATGGGACAATCACCATAGATATGTGGACTGTCACTGTCATGTATCATACTATGTAATTGTTATCAATACTCACTATTTTATGAATATTGTATATATAATAATATGTTTAAGTAGGATTTCATAGTATCTTAATATAATAAACAACAGCTGTCGGAGAACAGCGCAGCTCGACTATTCGATTTTTCAGAGAATAATAAATTATATAGCCAGCATATACCATCAGAAAACAAGGCTAAAACAATGTGGGGTGGGGTTGGGGGGCAGGGCGGGTATAGAAACTTGGGAGGGGGGAGGGCAAAGGCTGGGAGGTGAGTGGGGGCAATTTTAACATAGCTATGTGTAAGAATTGACCAAAACAAATCAGAAATATGTACAAACAAGAGGTCAATGACCTTGAAGCTCTACTGATTGATTTTGATTTCAGAAAGTAGTCGCTACAGACTTGTTTTTTGAAAATCTATTTTTAACCGTGGCGGCCATCTTGAATTTTCGGCCGACCTGAAATTTTGCTAGGATCAATTAGACATTAAGAGCAACATTCCTGTGAAGTTTCATGAAAATCCGTAAAGTAGTTTCAGAGTAGTAGTCGCTACAAGTTTTCATTATATCACTCTATGTAAACAAAGATGGCCGCTGGCAGCCATGTTTAATGTCAAATAAAAGCGATTTTCGACAAGGACCAACATCATGTCATACTGATCATTTTAGAAAAAGTCCCATATCAATATCTCTTATAGTTTTGAAGAAGTAGTCGCTACAAACTTATTATTTTAAATCTATTTTTAGCTGTGACGGCCATCTTGAATTTCTGGCAGATCTGAAATTTTACTAGGATCAATTAGACATCAAGAGCAACATTCCTGTAAAGTTTCATGACGATCCGCCAAGTAGTTTCAGAGGAGTAGTCGCTACAAGTTTTTACTATATAACTCTATGTAAACAAAGATGGCCACTGGCAGCCATGTTTAACGTTGAATCAAAACGATTTTTGACAAGGATCAAGATCATGTCATGCTGATCATTTTAGAAAAAGTCCTATATCAATATCACTTATAGTTTTCAAGAAGTAGTCGCTACAAACTTGCATTTTAAAACTCTATTTTTAGCTTTGGCGGCCATCTTGGATTTCACATCAACATGAATTTTTGCTAGGATCAACTAGACTTTATGGGCAACATTTCTGTAAAGTTTCATGAATATCCATCCAGTAGTTTCAGAGGAGTTCTCGCTACAAATAAAAGTTTACGGACAGACGGACGGACGACGGACGCCGCACCACGGCATAAGCTCTGCTGATCTCTGATCAGTCGAGCTAAAAACAAGAGGGCCAAGATGGTCCTATATCGATCACCTTAGAAATGGTCTATTATCAAACTTCCTCTCATGGTCATATACAATCTGTGCAAGTTTGGTTAAGATTGTTCAAGCAATGTGGCCTCTGTTGTGTTAACAACATTGTTATATAGACAATGACAAAGTTTGGTAAAGATCAAATACAAAACGAAAGGTGCTTGAGTGTAACCCCAGGGGCATGGCCAAATGTGACCCCAGGGCTACATGTATTATATGAGAGCTGTGTGCCTTGTTGTTTCAGAGAAGGAGATTTTTTAAGTTTTTCCCTATACAAGTCTATGTAAAAAATGTCACCCTAGGGTCACCATTTGAACAAACTTGGTAAAGGACCATACTCTTATAGTAATTGCAAAATATTAAACCTCTGGCTCTTGTAGTTTCAGAGAATAAGATTTTTTATTTTTTTCCTATATAAGTCTATGTAAAACTGTGACCCCTGGGGCAGGGCCAAATTTGACCCCAAGGTCACCATTTGAACAACTTAGTAGAGGACCATAAGCTGATGCTACATGTAATACATGAAAGCTCTGTGCCTTGTGGTTTCAGAGAAGAAGATTTTTTAAAGTATTTTCCTTATATATGTCTATGAAAAACATGCAAAATCCCAATATACAAATTTTGGACCCCCAGGGCAAGGTCATTTTTGACCCCGGGAACTTCATTTGAACAAACTTGATAATCTAGGTGTTGGTGATCATTTTAAAAGAAAAACTGTCGAAATCTGTCCAGCGGTTCTTGATAAGAAGATTTGTTAAGGTTTTGACCATATATGGTAATGGTGGCCATCTTGGATGTCGCACTGACCTAACTTTAACAAAACTAAAAAACATTTATCTATGGATCAATCACGTGAAGTTTGATTACAATTGGCCAAGCGGTTTCTGAGGAAAAGTCGTTTGAAGTTAACAACGACGGACGGACGAAGAGTGATCCCAATAGATCACCTTTAGTCAGTCTGCGAAATTAACTTTTGAACAAAAATTGGTTGCTCGAAAGGAAAAGTGATTGCCCGAAATGTTTTTTATAAAACCTGAAGGCTTTATTACTCTAATGATATATGTAAACAAAGCAAAACATGATGTCTTCACAATATTTATTCATTATTCATTATTTTGTATACAAAGAAAAAAGATTGTCTATGTCTTTCTCTGATAAGTCACAGTCATCATTAGTCATGATTTTTGACTGTTCATGTTGTTTTTTTATAGTGTCAATCCACATGCTAGAACACCCCTTTACAAAGGAACCATCAGTGTCTAATCCGGATTTTGTCTGTGCACCAAGGGCACTGCATTTTACCATCTTCGGTACATTTAAGGCACTCTCGACCAACTTGCCAAAAAGAAATAAAATTTCTGTCTCTTTTGGCTTCGTACGGTAACGCTTACTTGATTCTTGTTTGGACTCTTTCACTGGTTTCCCGTCACGTACCGCAATATTGACATTTTGTGACAACCGGAAACACGTTTTTAGCGACGCATGCACTAAATTAGCATATTCATGATGTTTAATTTATTCTCATTGGATGGAATAATTCACGTGTATAATTGTAATTTTTCGTTGCTCTATCGATTGGAACTCTTCGCCAAATTTCTTACTCAGTCAATGTGGATTCCGGAGTGACGGAATCCGACGAGGTAGTTCCGATTGGTTGCTCAATACAAAATAAAAAAATTGGCTAAATCCGATCAAAAACTAGGTCGTGACGTGTTGTGACCTTCCATAGAGGGATACAATTAATTGACCAATACCTCGTAGCATTTATACCGGTGTAACAGTAATTTTCTCAACATCAATGAAAAAGCCTAAATCGTGGTTCCTGTTCGACTTTTATACTTATTTTGATTGACAAATAGCTTTGCGCTTTCAGAAATTTTGGTTGTCCGATCGGACAACCAAAGTGGGGACACATGGTTGTCCTGTTCGTAAATTAGTTGTCCCTGACAACTGGACAACCGCTAATTTCGCAGACTGTCAGGTGATCTAAAAAAATAATAAACAAGAAATGTCACAGTAAGTGACAAATGCCCCCGAAGTGATCTGTAAGTGTGACCTTGACCTTGGAGCAATATGAAACCAACAGATATATTTAAATATATGTGGACGCTCTACTGGCTAATATGGCTCTTATGACATCAATGAAGCGAGTGACTATCGTCTTAAAGAGGCAAAATATAGCATTTTAATTAAATCAAGAGCCATAACTCCGCCATTACTGGTCCGATCTGGCTGGTTTTCCAAGTTGGCCAGTAGATATAATAAAAATTAAAAATTAAAAAAAATAAAAATAAAAAAAATGTATAAAAAAAATAAAAAAAAAAAATGTATAAAAAAAATAAAAAAATAAAATAAAATAAAGAAATTAAAAAATGTAAAACAAGCATTTATGTAAAACTGTGACATCCGGGGCGGGGCCAGATGTGACCCCAGGGTCACCATTTGAACAAAATTGGTAAAGGACCATAAGCTTATAGCAACAGCAAAATATTAAACCTCCGGCTCTTGCAGTTTCAGAGAAGAAGATTTTTTAAGTTTTCCCCTATACATGTCTATGTAAAACATGTGACCCTTGGGGCAGGGTCAAATGTGACCCAAGGGTCACCATTTGAACAAACTTGGTAAAGGACCATAAGCTTATAATAAATGTAAAATATCAAACCTCTGGCTCTTGTAGTTTCCGAGAAGATTTAAAAAAATAATCCTATATAAGTCTATGTAAAACTGTGACCCTCGGGGCGGGGACAAATTTGACCCAAGGGTCACCATTTGAACAAACTTAGTAGAGGACCATAAGCTGATGCTACATGTAATACATGAGAGCTCTGTGCCATGTGGTTCCAGAGAAGAAGATTTTTTTCAGTTTTTCCCTATACAAGCCTATGTAAAACTGTGACCCCCGGGGTGGGGCCAAATGTGACCCCTTGGTCACCATTTGAACTAACTTGGTAGAGGACCACAAGCTTATAGCAAATGCAAAATATTAAACCTCTGGCTCTTGCAGTTTCAGAGAAGAAGATTTTTTAAGTTTTCCCCTATACATGTCTATGTAAAACATGTGACCCTTGGGGCGGGGTCAAATGTGACCCCAGGGTCACCATTTGAACAAACTTGGTAAAGGACCATAAGCTCATAATAAATGTAAAATATCAAACCTCTGGCTCTTGTAGTTTCCGAGAAGATTTAAAAAAAAATATATCCTATATAATTAAGTCTATGTAAAACTGTGACCCTCGGGGCGGGGACAAATTTGACCCAAGGATCACCATTTGAACAAACTTAGTAGAGGACCATAAGCTGATGCTACATGTAATACATGAGAGCTCTGTGCCTTGTGGTTCCAGAGAAGAAGATTTTTTCAGTTTTTTTAACAAACTTGGTAAAGGACCATAAGCTTATAATAAATGCTAAATATCAAACCTCTGGCTGTTGTAGTTACTGAGAAGAAGATTTTTTTAAAAATATCCAATATAAGTCGATGTAAAACTGTGACACCCGGGGCGGGGACAAATTTGACCCCAGGGTCACCATTTGAACAAACTTAGTAGAGGACCATAAGCTGATGCTACATGTAATACATGAGAGCTCTGTGCCTTGTGGTTTCAGAGAAGAAGATTTTTTAAAGTTTTTTCCTACATGTCTTTATGAAAAACATGCAAAACCTCAATATACAAACTTTGGACCCCCGGGGCACGGCCATTTTTGACCCCGGGGACTTTATTTGAACAAACTTGATAGTCTAGGCGTTGGCGATCATTTTAAAAGAAAAACTGTTAAAATCTGTCCAGCGGTTCTGGAGTAGATTTTTTAAGGTTTCGACCATATATGGTAATGGCAGCCATCTTGGATGAAGCGCTGACCTAATTTTAACAAATCTAAAAAGCATTCATCTAAGGATCATCCATGTGAAGTTTGGTCAAAATTAGCCAAGCGGTTTCTGAGGAGAAGTCGTTTGAAGAAAAGTTAACGGACGACGGACAACACAACATCCCAAAATATTTATTTATGAGCTTTTATTGACACTAACAATCTGGTAAAATCTGGTAAAATCTGGTAAAGATCGGATGAAAAATAAAGGCCTTATCATCTTAATGAGGCAAAATACAGCATGTTTAACTAAATCAAGGGCAAAATACAGCATGTTTAACTAAATCAAGGGCCATAACACCTCTGTTACTGGTCCGATTTGGCTGGTTTTCGAACTTGTCCGAGCTTTCATAGCTTTCATTGACATTCACAATCTGGTAAAGTTTGGTAAAGATCAGATGAAAAATGAAGGCCCTATCGTCTTACGAGACAAAATTTAGCATTTTGAGCTAAATCAAGGGCCATAACTCTGCCGATACTGGTCCGATCTGGCTGGTTTTCGAACTTGTCTGAGCTTTCATTGATATTAACAACCTCTTAAAGTTTGGTAAAGATCTGGATAAAAATTGAAGGCCCTATCGTCTTAACGAGAAAAAGTTAACGGACGGATGACGGACAATATGTCATCCCATCCAGAACTTTTCGTTAATTTCCGCTATCGATGAGGATAAATCATTACTGTCTGTCTAAATCAGCCAATTATCGACCAATAATCGATAAAAACGACTAAATAGGACAATTTCAACTGACTTTGCAGTTTAATAAGGACTATTGACGCTACTATTCACAATATTCAGGTCTTGCTTGAGTATTAGGAGTCATAGAATCAGCCTTATACATTACAATATATACTACTTAATTATGATGTCAAGCGTTGATGCCGTGGCCTAATGGTTACAGCTCCTAGGCTAGCGTTAGGATTTTAAACCCTTTAGCCAAATCTGGCTAAAGCCCTACAAAATTATTTAGAAAGATTAGAATGTCTTTAGCCGGACTTTTGCCGAGATATTTTGGAGCTTTAATTGAAGGCGCTAAAACCTCGCGTTGGCATACACATCTAAAGTAAGTTAAAAGAGTATGCTTTAATATTAACCAGTAGGGTATCAATATTTCCATATCATATGCATGTTGCATTCTGCTTCAGTGCTTATAACTAAAGGTTGAGTTGCACAATATCAAAACTTTTTAAAAAATGTATTTAATTTAATGTAAGTTAATTTTTAAAAAATGTCGACTGAAATTTTAAAAAGGTCAGAATGAATGCATGTTGGAGTCTCTGGCTGTTTCCTGTTAACAGGGGTTCCAAAGAAGTTAGAAAGATCGCGTTGCATTGCGAGAAAAAATTCAGAAATGCTACATACACCACGACTATCATGCATAGAATAAGTAATAAAAGCCACTTCATGGTAAACTTCATTGTAAAATTGTGCCAATATTTTGAGTAATCGCACCTTTTGTACTGACTACTGTTTCATGTTGATTGAACAATCAAACATAAATACAGACAGCCGATCAAACACGTTCACACCTGTCATTGTTCCAGTTTACGCTACTTTGTGTACAACTAATTAGTGGGTACTCCACACTTACCAGTGATCGTAAAGTTCAAAAAGACCATCAACCTTTAAACATTGTATCTCTGGCTGATTAATTCTTAAACAAACAGTGTCACACTTCATGCACTTTCTGTTTTGATCAGCCATTTTGACAGTAAGAGGACGCCACGTTATTTTATGTTTTACCCGGCTCGATAACGCAATTAAATACATGGATAATATCGAGCGTGGGGATACAAACTAGTTGACTGACAGCGAGAGGCAGAACAGTGGGCGACGTCTATCGCACAAACAACAATTTGACAGCGGTTTCCAATAAACACTGTGATAATTAGCTATCGGTCCAAATTGATTGTCGCTAATTAGCTAACAAACCCAGCGGGATATCAGCGTGATATTGGCTTATAAACAGTCAAAGACGTCGTATATTAGAATTCGGGATTTTCCAAGATTTTTTAGACAAAATCGGTTGAAAATTTGGATTCGCCAGACAGCCGATGTCTGGGGAAGTTGCTATGTATTTCTTATGATTTTCATTGCCAGTTCGGGTTACTTTTCGCCTATGGCGAATGGTTAACGTGAGCCTAGAGCTCCCGATTTCTATGCAGAAGATCTGAGTTCAAGTCCCTGGCCTTAGATCGCTCACCTGGTAATCATGGGCAATAAGTCTGCTGTGTCTAGTCTGACATGGGCAATTTTTAATTTGTACAACTAGACATCATACTGAGGCTTCCCGCCAAATTTTGTAGAAATCCAACAAGCCGTTTAGGAGTAGCGCCGACAAGAAATTTAAAGTAAAAATGTCAAAGTGCCTAACTCCGTCATAAATCAGCAAACTGGAACAAAAGCGCGATATACACAACTAAACATCTTACCGATGCTTCCTGCCAAGTTTCGTCTAAATCCAACAAGGCGTTTAGGAGGAGTAGCGCCGATAAGAAATTTAAAAAAAAATGTCAAGGGGCCGTAACTCCATCAAAAATCAACGAACCGGAAAAAAATAATAATAGGCACAGCAATGCTTCCTGCTTACACGGCATCACCAAAAAATAATATTGCAATAAGAAAATTTAAAAAATAAATAAAAAATTTAAAAAAAAAAAATTATATAAAAAAATATATATCTATTAAAAAAATAATAATAATAAAAAAAAAAAGCCAAAACATCTGTTAAAGTTTGGTAAAGATCAGATGAAAAATGAAAACCCTATCGTATTAACGAGGCAAAATATAGCATTTTTAACTAAATCAAGGGCCATAACTCCGCTGTTATTGGTTCAATCTGGCTGGTTTTCGAACTTGTGCGAGCTTTCATTGATATTAACAATCTCGTAAAGTTTGGTAAAGATCGGATGAAAAAGGAAGGCCTTTGGCCAGTAGAGCTAAAAATCATCAGCTCCAAAAAGTAGGTGAAATCCAGGCATCCAAAAAAAAGATGCAGTACCGAAGACACAACTACCTTATTCCTCGGCATATAGCGCACACTTTTTTACCCCAGATTCTGTGGCTGAAGTTGGGGTACGCAGTTTAAGCAACAAGTAATGTTTTACTTTTTTTTTTCCAGCCAAGGCGAGAAGTTTTGTGGGTTTCAAAAAGTCGCAAGAACGGCCGTTTACTAGAGAGATTGAATCGAACAAAAGTTGGCTTGTTTCTATTGTTTCAATAAAATGCGTTCTATGCTATATGCTTATTATCAATAAAAATAATAAAATCAAACTTTCCCATGTTTTATGTTGATTATTGTTGAGAAAATACCATTGAAATGTTGAAAAATATCATTGTTTACATCAATCGGCAAAGTTAAATGATAACGAGGCTGTGGTTTTTGTTTTACATAGACGGGGTTTACAAGAATAGAATAGAATATTATGTTTTCTTCCTAACGACGACTACCGGGTATTGATTTACCGCACATATTTATTTGTTAAAGTCGATTCTGAATTTTGACATCATAGAATCTTGATTATTCATAAAGGGTTTAATTGACTGGGAAAATGTGTGAAGTGTTTGGTTTTTGTTAATCTGACCGCAAACAACGATGACTAATGTCAATTCCTTAATTGTCCTTGATTACTTCAGAAGTTTGAGTAGGTGCTGACACGATGCGTTAGGAAAATGCGTTTAATAGGTGATGCCACAAGACAATGCATCTCATTTCGAGAAACCTCTCTAACTGTCAACACCTTCAAATTGACAAGCAAGAGTTAATATTATAACCTGGAAACAAAACCAGTCATACAACGCCAGATTAATATATTTAATATGATCGTAATAAAAGTTGAACACGGGCGTGGGGATTTTTATTGAAACTTGAGTAAACAACAAAAGTACACTCAACAGTGCAAGTTTATTTACACTTGAGTAAAAAATCACAGTCTAACATGCAGCTTGTTTTAGCCAATCAAAATTCGTTTTACATTTCCTCTTTGGTCAATGATTCAAAATGGCGCTCTGCTGTCCTGAAATTGAAAACACATTTTTTCCAAGGATTTCAGGCCCAAAGTTGGGGTGCGCATTATATGCGCATGCGCGCTTTACGCCGACAAAGTGACCTAAACGCCAAAGTTGAAGGTAAAAATTATAAGGTTATCTGCCCTTCCTTGGAGGGTCAAGGTCACTTCCATATTTGCTTTGTCACGTTGCGATGTACCACTCAAGATACAACTATAAGTAAAGTTTTAAAGGTCTAGTGCATACAGTTTGTGAAGTGTCCTAAACGCAAAAGTTGAAACTAAAAATTATTAAGTTATCTGCCCTTTGCTTGGAGGGTCAAGGTCACTTCCACATTTGCTTTGTCACATTGCCATATACCACCCAAGATACAACTATAAGCAAAGTTTGAAAGATCTAGTGCATACAGTTTGTGAGAAAATGACCTAAACGCAAAACTTGAATGTTGACGCCGCCACCGGAAAAAGCAATACCTATGTCTCTTTTTTTCTTCGAAAAGGCGAGACAAAAACTGCATAGGAGCCAATATTTTAGACTAGTGAATCTCATACAGTTTGTGAAAAAGTGACCTAAACGCAAAAGTTGAACCTAAAAATTAGTAAGTTATCTGCCCTTTGCTTAGAGGATCAAGGTCACTTCCACATTTGCTTTGTCACGTTGCGATGTATCAACTATGATACAACTATAAGCAAAGTTTGAAAGGTCTAGTGCATACAGTTTGTGAGAAAATGACCTAAACGCAAAACTTGAATGTTGACGCCACCGCCCGCGGCCACCGGAAAAGCAACACCTATGTCTCTTTTTTTCTTTGAAAAGGCGAAAACAAAAACTGCATAGGAGCCAATATTTTAGACTAGTGAATCTCAATATTTGTTTACATAATATGAACAAGGCAAAGCCTCAAGACGGGCGAAGCTAACTATTTCAAAATAGATCCAAACGATGTGATGCAGGGTTACCATAATACTTAGTCTCATTTATTTGACGTCTTAGGGTGCTTTTTGACATACCAAAGTCATTAAATTCACTAGATAAAGTAAAGGTTAGCCACTGTTCCACCTCCAAATATGTAAACATATTAATTAATTTAAATATATTTAGTGTCAATAATAAATGAAAGTTTCGCGACTGTCTTGTCACCCACATCCAAATATGTAATGCTATTAATTTGTGGTAGAACATAACTCAATGCCAGTCACAATTAGTAATCTGACATGCTGGTCCCCATTTCTGCAAAATATTTTCAAAATCTAAAGTATCACTTGAGACGAACACAAGCTACACACATCAGAATGGTTCAATTGCTTCTACGAGTGTTGAAGAATGTTTGAATGATTAATGCAGAATGGTAAATCTCAGTGGTATGGCATTGCCACAGATGGCAGTTACGAGTAATGATACATTTGATCTGGGTTTGATTATAATTTCGTTATTATTTTGTTAAGGGTTTGTCTATTTCGGCCAGAAGTACGTAGTTCACGGGACCAAAGCAAAATCTACGGGATAAAAACTTATTAATAAATGTTTGTGTTGAATGATTACCTATTTTCCGTTTTTTTTGGACTGAATATTTTTGGTCACCACATGGGCGTGTGAAAGTCAAGTTTTGGTCGCCCAAACCATTTTTTACTCGCCAATAGCGACTGGGCGAGTGGTAATTTGTGCCGCTGTTATTTTGATTAGACACATTGGTAAAATATCATCCGGAGAACATGAGCAACTATTTTCTAAATATTTTGATTAAATAATTGTCTACCAATATAGGCTATAATTACACATGAAAAGCAAAGAAAAATCAGCATCTGCTTTTGAAATGCTTGACAGAGTTATGCAGTATAAGGTTAAGGATATATCATGGGAGCAGTGCATTACATATTCATCTGACGATGTATCTGTAATGAAAGAGAAGCACAATAGTGTTCAGAGAAGAATTAAGGACAGAAAGCAAGCCAAACATTTCAAACCTCTTACCTAGAATGCTTTCAGTGGAAGTCTAGTCAGAAATTACTACAACATTATGAGCAATTCCCTGAAAGCTTATCAGGAGGAAAAAGAAATGGGGAAAAAAAAGGCATGTCTTAAAAACAGACCACAATTAGTCAAAGTAGAACAGAATATGGGGTATATGGTCCTAGTTAATACTATTACTACGATTACAAGCCAACAATGTTAGATGTTACTGGAATGCCTCCGGACACCCCTAGTGTGTCGGGCAACTTTGTGGTCTTCAAATAAGTGTGGCCCACTTTTGAAGCCAAATCCTGAGAAAAATAAATATTGTTGTTCATACATTATTTTGTAAAACATTCACGTTTAAACACTATATACCTTTACCTTATATTATATATAAGAAGACATCAAGAGCTTGAACTTGAAACCAATATTCACGACTTAATTACACTATTCCTTTCTTCCAAAATGGAATACATAAATAAAGCATTAAACCATCAGAAACATCAACAAACTTGCCATCCCTTTTCAACCGCAAAATAACCGGGAATCTACCGTGACCACGTGACCCCCCATGCAATCAAATTTTACTTTATTTCGATAACTACTCGCTTTTTTTATGGTAGGTATTTATATAATGTTATATTTCTGAAATTAAACGTTTCACTTACGCTTAAAATTCGAAATAAAGACCGAAAACAAAAAATAGAAAAAAATGAACGTACGAGATTGACTGGTATTCCACTTTGTCTGCCTAAAACTTTGCCCTACATTTTACGTCTGCTGTCCAGCCTACGGATTGAAAATGGCGGCGCGAAACTTGACGAAAAATAAATATCGCCTAGTATTCCGGTATTATGGCGCGGCCGGTAATATGGCGCAACAATTAAATGACGTTGCTAACGCGTGCAAAATGACATGATTTCGTGACGTTTTTAGAGCACCTGTCGGATGAAAGTCGTTCTGACGTCAAATCCAGAAGACGGAAAGGTAAACAACGGCAGTCAAAAACACTAAAAATATATGCACTACGTCCAAACTCAAGATAAAGAAAGGATTCCTACGCAAACTCAGCCCATTGGTAGGTACATTAACCCCTATAATGCCTTTTTTAACTGAAAGAAAACGATTTCATTCTTCCTCTGTCCTCCGTTTGGAAGCTGTACACAACAACGCCGGTGATTAAAATAATCAACATTGCGTCAGATGCGCTCTATACATATTACGCCTGCATACTTTATTTGCACTCACCCCAATAAACCATTACAAACAAAAATCGTTGACTGTTAAACAACAGGTGCTTTTTAATTTCAGGCTACAAAACATGTCAAAAAGACGTACCTACTCCAGTGAGGCTGTGTTTGCGGCGGTGGAGTTTTCAAAAGACAATAAAAATGCATCCGTAAGGAAAGTGGCCCGTGAATTTGGTATACCTGAGACAACATTGCGCAATAAATTAAATGGAAAATTTAAAGTAAATCCATCATTGGGTAGGCCCCCCGTGTTTTCACATGACCATGAGAAAACATTGTCAGATCACTGTGCCTTTATGGCACAAATGGGCTATGGGTATACTAAATGGCAGGTGATAGATTTGGCTCTAGAAATGTCAAAAACATTAGGTGTACAAGAGTCATTCAAGAATGAAAAACCTTCCAAACACTGGTTCTATGGTTTTCTTTCACGTTTTCCCAATATGAAAATGATAAAACCCCAAAAACTTGAGCGAATCAGAGCCATAAGTGTGTCACCTACAACTATTCAGTCGTATTACTCTGAACTCCGTAACACTTTGGTTCAACATGATCTCTTTGATCAACCTTCACGCACATGGAATGTTGATGAATCAGGGATCACTTGTAATCACAACCCACCAAAAATGTTGGCCTCTCGCTACACCCGTGTGAATGCTGTTACCAATGGAAAATCTCCCACAACCACAGTCATTGCTTGTGGAAATGCAATAGGTCATAGGTGACCCCCATATGTCATTTACAAAGGACAACGACTGTGTGAAGAGTTGGTTTCTGGTGGTCTCCCTGATACAAAATACACGGCAACTCAATCAGGATGGTCCAACGACGAAACATTTCTTGACTTTTTTAAAAATCATTTTTTACGTTATGTTACCCCACCCTCAATAGTACTGTATGATGGATACCTGACCCATATGACATTGGACATTCTTTCCGAGGCCAGGGCTGCAGGTATTCACATATTTGTACTACCTCCTCATAGCAGTCATATTTTGCAACCTCTAGATGTTGGAATCTTCAGTCCTTTTAAGAGAACATTTAGTTCTCTTTGTCACCAATATGTTAACAACAACATCAACAATGTCATCACTAGATACCAACTGCCAGAACTGATCGGTAAAAGCTACGATAAGGCCATGTCACCGTCAAACTTACAGGGAGCATTTAGGAAAGCGAGCATCTATCCCTTCAACCCTAAGAATGTTATTTCAAATCTACCAAAGAAAACTGAAGAAAAGGATGAAAACACCAACCACCTGTCACGCAAGGCAAGACTAGACCATCAAAAGGTTAAGAAACTGTTGGTTGAAAAAGAAACGCAGGTAAACCTCCAAAAGCCAGAAGAGACTCCAACAAAAACGATGGATCAAAAAGAAAAGATACCATCAAGACGACTTTTCATCCCCAAGTGTGGAAAGGCCATAACAAGTGACACATTTTATAACCTTGTTAAAGAAAGAAATGATGTCAACGAGAAGACAAAAACAACTCAGACAACAAAAGCAGTGTCAAACAAAAGGCCAAAGGAAAAGAAAGTCCAAGAAAATAAAGTCAGCAAAAGGCCATGTGTTGAAATGACAAGTCAGCAACCTGGACCAAGTGGAGTTCCAAACAAAAACAACAACAATGACGACGAAAGCCAGCTCACTGATGATGATGTTGACAACGAAGTTTGCTGCGTATGTAATCAGTGGACACCAGCAGCATTCAAGCTTAGAAAAAACATAAAATTCATTCAATTGGGTCAATGTGATCGATGTCAAGGATGGGTTCATTTAGAATTTTGTTGCACTATCAAAAAACTTCAAGCCGGACAGCCATTTATCTGTCCAACGTGTAATCTCACTGTCGTAACTAATAAATAACTCGTATACAACAAACTGAATGATTTATTGGCATTTCTAACATTTGCAAATTATATATATTTGAAAAAATACAGGGGTGATCTTGGATGTGAGGGATTAACACATTTTAAACTAATCTAGCAAAATCAATTACATTTTTTTTAATCTAATAAAAACAGTTTGGAATTTGGGGGTGATATGTCAATCGCTAACCGTTTCCTCTCTATTAATTTCTGACAGGGCTTCATATTTCAATTTTTTGTGTGCATTGCTATACTTTAAAAACAGGGCTTTCCCCAGGATTTTTTTAAGGAGTGGTGGCATTTTTTGCGTACAAAGGGGGATGGGTGTGGGAAAGGGGGTGGTACCCCCTTCCCGCGTCAATTTTTTTTTTTAATGGCAGTTGAAAAGAAGAGATTTGGCGTATATCTGGTATCAGAAAGAATGAATGAAATAATAAAAAAACATATTTTATTATATTTTTATTTCAAAATCTTTTAATAAAAAATGCTATTCTAATACCAAATGCAATTGGTGGCAACCTTAATTATTTAATAAAGAAAAAATTATATCATTACAAAATCTTCACTGAACTTCAATAAGCAAACTGACGATTTCTCTTTAAAGTTCCCGAAAATATCGATTAATTAGCGTAACTATCAAGATAAAAAAATCAGTTAAATATGCTAACTTAATTACTTGATTGAGTTATTATTAAATAATTACAAAATATCTACCTCATTCATTATACTTACCGACAAAGCTGACGATTAAAACATTGATTAGTGTTCGTAAATTTATCCTACTAATACACGATAAACGTACGTTCAATTAAATTATCCATAAACCCGTCATTTAGCCCCATGCGTTACAAATACCAATCAACGATACTGCTCTCCTTTAATCATGACCAATTTGGGCAATAAACCAAATTTAATTAGCGGCACTCACTCCCCTAATCATCTTTTGTTTACTTAACACTTAGCATATAACCTGCCATACATAACACAAGCCCTGTGTATTGAGTACCACGTGACCGCCTTTACTGCATCAACACGCGTCATAGCTTCAGGCAGTTTACACACAGCCAGGTAATCAGCTGTTCAGTAAGGGAAAATTGTATATTGATAGGATTAAGGGATCGCGGCAAGGGATCGCGGCAAGGGATTTAAAGCATCGCGGCTACATTAAGGCGTGGCGGTAAGTCACTTTCTGAGTTGAAGGCATCGCGGCACCGCCACGCCATAAATGGCTGGGGAAAGCCCTGAAAAATACATATAAACCACTGCGCACGAAAGTTTCAATGGGTATACCAATTAAATGTGTCGCACGTAATGGACAAGTACCTGTTTACACGCTACGTATCGCTGACGTCATATATGCGCCATATTACCGGACGTCTACACAACATATTGAGTTGAGGGGTTCTGCTATCGCTGGTTTATTTACAAGTAAGTATGCGATTGTTTCGCAATATAAACCGTTGGAACTTTTAAAGGAATGTTTGTTTTACTTGTTTATTGTAATTTGGTAATAGCTTTAATAGTTTTGAGTATTTTACAGTACCGTGAAGTCTTAGGTGCGCCGTATTACCGGCCACAAGGCTATCTGGGAAAACAAGTAAGTTTTCATACTCGCGTTACTGCAAGAGGGCTTCGCCGGACGCGGCCAAAGGGCTTCGCTCGTATAAAAGGAGGATTAGTGCAGTATCCTCAATTATAGAGTTTGAAATTTTAATTTACTCAAACTGGATAGCTGTGGCCTGTGCATTTTTCATATTAGGTCCAAGTAAACGAGCTAACTACCAAACATTTGTATAAACGTGCTCACGCATGTGAACTCTTAGGACAATATCCCGAAGTCCGTTTTGCGGTTGGAGGGTTATGGTTGGGGAGTTTGGTAAACGAGTTATACATTTATTTGTGAGATATCCGAAATATTTTATCCGAAGTTTTATCAACAATATATACGCTTAAAAGAAAACATCACAACAATCATTATATCAGTTAAAATTCATACACTACATTATCGTAAATATGTACCACGGTCGTTAGAGGATAAATATATCTGATTTGTCGCCAAAAGTAATTATAATTTAACTGAACTAACCTCCTGTTTGTGTTTTCGTGTCGTTTATTTTACCGGTATATTACGTAAGGATTACACAATGGTAAAAACCGCATTTGCAAACAAATTGAGCACGGCTGGTAATCATAGTTCTTGAGCTGGCTGTAGACCCCGCTCCCCACAGGGGGAATTTTGTAGGGTATGATTTTTGCTTCAAAATGAGACATGTGTGCCATCTGAGCGTTGGGGCCTTAGTGAGTTTTGGGGGAAAATGTTGCGTTTTTAGACGAAATTTGGAATTATTTTTTAGAAAAGGAATGGAAGATATTAGAACCAATTTGAATTGATGGAATCTTTCTCGGAACGCATCTCTACGTGTCCCACCATATAATTTTTGGATCCGATACTTAAATATTGAGATTTTAGGTAAAAATGTTAAAAAATTGAATAAAATCGCTGATTTCTGTAATACATTAGGGGTATTTAACCAAGGATTTGTACAAATCCTTGATTTAACTAAAATTAGAAATATATCTAATACAATAGAAAAAAGAAATATTGTAACCTTTTTGGGCAGGTTAAGGTCCATTGAGTAAACAGAAAAGTTCCAAACCGCATGATGTTTGAAATGCCTTAATTTTGGGGCGAAAAATGTGTATTTTTGTCAAAAATCGCCGGAATCTGGAATTTTTTTTTAAATTAGTTTCAACATAATCTTATCAAATTGAAGCAATAGAATGTTGCACAGCATACATATTCAAGTTTTTCCCGGCATCATATATAACATATGTGCTCAAATATTGGCATTTTAGGGCAAAATATTGGAAAAAATGACAAAAATCACTGATTTCTGTAATACATTGGGGTATTGGGTTAAAATTTACTGAGAAAAAATATTTAATACAATACAATAAAGACATATTGTATCATTTTGGATAGACAAAGGTCCAATAATTAAGTAGAAAGAAGTCCTGAACCATATGATGCTTAAAATATTGCCTTAATTTTCAAGCGACAAATGTGTATTTCCGTCAAAAATCTACGGAATCTGGAATTATCTTTTGAAAATAGTTTGAACATAAACTTATCAAATTGAAGCAATAAAATGTTGCACACTATACATATCCAAGTCATTTATTGTATCAGATATAACATATATGCTCAAGTATTTATATTTTAGAGCAAAATGTTGAAAAAATTACTAAAATCGCTGATTTTTGTAATACAAAAATTTATTGGAAAAAAATTAAAAGTGCATAGAAAGAACGGGAAAAAAATATTATAACATTTCTGCAGTCAAATGTGCAATAATATACCAGAAACCCGTCTTTCTTCTATGGAACATTCCTACTCTCACCTGGTGATATTGCCATTTACCCATCCAGGGAGTGCATGGCATTTCCAGGGAGTGCATGGCACGCTGACATTTTATTTGCTGTTATAAGCAAACAAGCTTGCTCTAGCTGATACCTTAAGGGAATGTGTTAAAAAATGACATGACAGAACCTCCCGAACAACTACAACACATCATGTACTAGTTCTTGAGCTGGCTGTAGAACCTCCTCCCCCATGGGGGATTTTGTAGGGTATGATTTTCTGAAAGAACATACAATACGTTTCAAAATGAGACAGATGTGCCATCAGTTCTGAACGTTGGGCTTTTGTGAGTAACGTGCATGTAAACTATGTCACCTTACATTACAATTAAAAAAAACTGTCCCGTTATGTCACAAAATATGTGGGTCGGCCGAGTGGCTATCGGCCGAAGGTTGTTCAAGGCTATTTCCCTCTATATAACTGTATATAGCTCTATTGTGCCATGTGCGAGACTCAAACTCGGGTAGCCCTCACCCTGATAAGGCCTAGGGACCGAGTACCAGGCATAGCGGGGACCTTTGCCGACGGCTGGCCACCGGTCCCGTTGTGTCACAAAATAGGTGGATCGGTCCAGCGGCCATCGGCCGAGGGTCGATCAACGCTATTTCCCTCTACACATATATAACTATACTGTATAAAGCTCTAGGTGAGTTACGAGGTTCGAGACCTGAACTCGGGTAGCCTGCCCACTGATACAGCCTAACGATTGAATGCCACGCGTTGCTGGGACATTTGCCGACGGCTGCCCACTAGTCCTGTTGTGTCACCAATCTGTAAGTCGGCCCAGCGGCCGTCGGCCGAAGGTCGTTCCACGCTATATCCTTCTATATAAGTGTATATAGCTCTATGTGCCATGTTCGAGACTCGAACTCGGGTAGCTTTTCCCCTAATATGGACTACCGACCGAGTGCCACATGTACTGGGGACCTTTGCCGACAGTTGGCCACCGGTCCCGTTGTGTCGCAAAATCTGTGGGTCGGCCCAGTGGCCGTACGCAGAGGGTCGCTCAACGCTATTTCTCTATTTATAACGTATACTGTATCTAGCTCTATGTACCATGTTCAAAATGCCGATAACGTGGTAAGTCCAAGTCGCCAGTTGGTACACGTACATGTTCCAGAATGCTCTACACATGATGGGCTTTCAGAAAAATAGGGTGTATAAAATTCCACCTGGGGTGAGGGTTACTCCTACTAGCTTACAGTCTATTTTTCTATTGTACCGGTATTATATATTTTTCTAGATTTTAACCCAATACCCCCAGTGGATTGCAGAAATAAGTGATTTTAGTCCTTTTTTCCAACATATTTCAGCAGATATGTTATATATGATGCAAGGAAACACTTGAATATGTATGCTGTGCAACATTATATTACTTCAATTTGATAAGTTTATGTTAAAATTATTTTCAAAAATAATTTCAGATTCCGTTGATTTTTGACAAAAATACACATTTTTCGCCTAAAAATTAAGGCATTTCCAAGCATCATACGGTTCGGGACTTTTTTCTACTTAATTATTGGACCTTTGTCTATCCAAAAATATTACAATATGTCCTTATTCAATTGTATTAAATTTGATTACAGAAATCAGTGATTTTTGTCATTTTTTCCAAAATTTTGCCCTAAAATGCCAATATTTGAGCACATATGTTATATATGATGCCAGGAAAAACTTGAATATGTATGCTTTGCAACATTCTATTGCTTCAATTTGATAAGTTTATGTTCAAACTAATTTTAAAAAAGAATTCCAGATTCCGGCGATTTTTGACAAAAAATACACATTTTTCGTCCCAATATTAAGGCATTTCCAAACATCATGCGATTTGGATTTTTTTTCTGTTTAATCACTGGACCTTACCCTGCCCAAAAAGGTTACAATATTTCCTTTTTCTGTTGTATTAGATATATTTCGAATTTTTAATTAAATACCCCTAATGTATTACAGAAATCAGCGATCTTTTTTTTTTAACATTTTTACCCAATATCTCAATATTTAAATATCGGATCCATAAATTATATGGTGGGACACGTAGAGATGCGTTCCGAGAAAGATTCCATCAATTCAAATTGGTCCTAATATATTCCATTCTTTTTCTAAAAAATAATTCCAGATTTCGGTAATTTTCGTCTAAAACCGCAACATTTCCCCCCAAAGCTCACTAAAGCCCCAACGCTCAGATGGCACACATGTCTCATTTTGAAATTTACTGTATGTTCTTTCAGAAAATCATACCCTACAAAATTCCCCCCTAGGGGGTGGGGGCCGGGGGGGGGGGGGGGGGGGGGGTTCTCCTACTTGCTCGGGGGTTCTCCTACTAGCTCGCAGCCTATCAGTGGAGGTATATGCAAAAGTGCTCCATCACCACTTCCTAGGTAGTTCCAACGCCAAAAATAAAGCTAAACAAGGTGGGTATGCTTTGCTATTTCTTCTTATTTTGTTTCATTTGCCTTGATATGGCAAATCCGCGAATGCAGTTCCGTGAAGTTATGTTTAAGCTTCGCTACAGACCTAATAACTCAAGGATCTGTTTTTGGGCCCCTTCTCTTTTTGATATATATAAATGAAATCTTTCAACTGGTCTTTGAAATAGTCAGCTGTCTTAAATACTTTTCCCAAAACAAATAAATTAACAAAAATATGTGTACTAGGTTTTCTTACATTTTATCAATTCGCAAGACGGTGCGCGAAAAAAAAATGTATCCAGACTAGTCTACGAATCTAGAGTATGTAGATCTATGACATATGCTGACGACAGCTCGCTTTCAATTTCGACATCAAACATAGATGATATGGAAGATATTTTAAATCATGATTTACACATAATGTCCGCATGGGCTAAAACATGGTTAGTTACGTTTAATCCAAACTAAACTGAAGTATTATTCATATCAGCATCGAAAAATGCTCGAAAACCAACTTTATTTTTCAATAATGTGCAGTTAGAATTTGTAGAACATCACAAACCTTTGGGATTAACTTTAACTTGTCATGATGGTAAATGGCACGAACACATCAATAATATGTTATCGTCAGCATCAAAGGTTTTAGGTTTGATGAGATTCCTTAAAGATAAAATTGGACGGAAAACAATGAACCAAATATATATTTCATATATGCGACCGATATTAGAGTATGCTTCTATTTTGGGATGGCAGCACAATTTATGAAAACAAAATCTTTAGAAAAGCTACAAAATGAAGCTGCAAGAATTGTTTCAGGATTAACTAGGTCCGTTTCAATTGATAAGTTAAAGGGAATATAACGACACAGCTAAATAATCTTTAAAATAATCTTTATTATTGAGGATTCTGAAAAACTTGGAAAATGGTGAAAGAATTATCAAAATCGGATGATAAACAAGAAAGATATGATCGTTTTAAGGTTCTGTTAAAACGCATATGGAAGCCGCCATTTTTAGAGCTATGACATCACAGTTCTAAATGACCACATATGGAATATTGATCAATATTAT